>MU227831.1:2609121-2640198 GCA_018584345.1 Thuja plicata | reverse complement strand
AGGATTGGACCTTGCAAGATTCTTGCAAAGTATGGGCAAAATGCCTATAAACTTGACTTGCCAACAGATTTGGAAATCTCTCCTATTTTCAATGTGCAAGATTTAGTCTAGTATAAGGGACCTACACCAGTAGATATAGAGGTACAATTAGATGGTAAGGACATAGCAGCAGATGTTTAGCTTACCCCTACACCAACACCAAGGGTAGTGAAGATTTTAGACTCTCGGGTGAAGAAAAAGACTAGAAAGGGCACCTATATGGAACATCTCATTTAGTGGGCAGGCATGTCAGAGGCTGAGGCTACTTGGGTGGCCGAGAGTGACTTTAATAAGTAGGGAATTGATCCTTAGCTCTTGTCCCCAGAGGTGACATAAGTTCTTAACCTTGGTAGTATGGTGCAGGAGCACCTTTGAGATGCCAGCTAATATGGTGGTCTCTTGTCATTTTGGTGTGCTAGTGTGTGTAAGACCCTCTAGTAGGGCAATGTCAATAAATAAGGTCATGTTGACCAAGAGTAGTTTAGGTAATTTTTATTTTATGCTTCTGTTTGGGTAGAATAGCTCTTTTTAGCTCTTGTTTAATGGACTGTCCTTGATGATGTCATCAATGGGCAGGGTGATGTCATAGTGGTTCTTAGGGTCCATAGATACCCTAGCTGGTCTAGCTAAGGTTAGATAAGGTAGATTGGTGGAGAAGACACTTTAAAAGTGTAAGTTGCAAAAAGATGTAAAATGTTGCTATGCAACATTAGCAACTTTAAAAGTTGCTGACAACATTTTGTTCTCTAGGGAGTTTCAAGGTTCTAATGGTTTTTAAACCCATATGAGGGATGAAACATGTGTTTCTAAGATATATAAGGTGGAAAAACCCTAATTGTGAGGGTTGGAATTCATTTTGTACGGACTGATATTTTGGAGCCAAGAGTTTTTTTGAAAGAACAGTAGATTTGAAGCATTTTATGTTTTCATTGTATTGGAATGGATTAGTTTACTGACTATGATCATTGGAGGTTTTTGTTGGAAATATTTTCAAGCTTTTACAGTAACTAGTTTTCTTTGTAGTTGTTTTCTTTTGTAGTTTGTGAAATTATCTAGGTTTTGGATTGTTTGTTGTCCTATTTTGAGCAAGGAGCGAAGATGTGGACCTAACTCCACTTCCCACCACTAGTTCTATACAGCCACTTGGGAATGGATACTAGGTCCATGGATCTTTAAAACTATGGAACAAGGAGCTCTGGAAATGCTAGCATGTATTTTTAAACACTTTCCCTAGGCGAGCTAAATGCATAGCCCGGTTAGGAAGAGCAAGTGACAGTGAGTTTTAAAGTTGTAGGGGGTGTTCTCATGATCCAAGAAGGCCATGGGTGTACTAAAGGATGTAATGCAGGTGTTCCACAAAGTGGAGGAGTTCCCAAGACATCTACATGCCAGGTTTTGATCCAAAAGACCCAAAACTGGTCTAAAACCAAGAAAAGAGCCATATTTCAGAAGTAGCGTGTACAGATAGTGTCAGACCAAGAGACCTATAAAATCCTTGTGGGTTTTTTCTCTACTTACAATATATCAAGAAATATTTGGGGGTTCTTTGGGAGTTTTGCACTGTAAAAGTGTTGTCCTAAAAACTAGGAGGCCTAATTGTGCAAAAAGGCTACAAGGCCTGAAAATCAGGAATCTAGAACTCGATGGGAAGATGGTTCAACTTGGTGGTTTCAAACCTAGGTTGAAATCCAAAAATGGAGTGTATTGAAGCCCTAACCCTCTTGCAAATCCAAATTTGAGTTTAGGGCTTGGAGTGGTTTGAGTGGAAGGTTCTTGTAGAACACAAGAATGGTGATTTTGACAAGATAGGTAGCTTCTTGGTTGGAGAGAAGAATTGATTCTTTCAAGTGGTAAAGGGTGGATTGAGGAAGCCCTAGAGGTCCTAGGAGAGGCCTAACAAGAGTTCCAAGCAAACTTAGAAGGTTACCAAGGAGGCTCCCTATCAATAACTATGGTTATGTAAGTTGTATTTGATGTACCTATTCGAATGGAATCTTTTGTTATAATGTTAGTTGTGTTTTGCTTTAAGTAATTCAACGTCATGGAACCCTTGAGTCATGTAATCTATTTGAGTGTAAGACATGTGTATAAATGGTAATTGCTTCCGCATGAATGTATGTTTCTTTATGTTAACTTTAAAAAAAAAATTATTTAGCACACATAGTATCATGTTCTAGGTTAATCTCTCTTGGGTTCCCTTGAGGGGCATTATATCTGGTATCAGAGCTCTAGTTTCTACACTGGGAACTCTGGGAAGTGTACGCTCATTAGGTTATGTCTAGCTTAAACTTGAAACTTGAAACTTAAACTTAAATGTAGACATAAAACTCTGATGTATTTAAAACCATTGTTGTGTGATTATTTGTTTTCTTTTGATGCTATTTGGTTTTGGTTTTAGTTCTGAGTTGTTTGGTTCCTTTGGTTGCTTTAGGTATGGAGTGTGTTGAGCCTAGAGTCATTTCTAGGAGCCTTGATTAGGATCAGGATGTGAAGATTCAACACCTTGTCAAAGAGCTTAATGACCTCATTGATGGAGGAATTCAAGCCTTCCAATCTCAAGATTTTAGGGATGCAGTTTATAGGGATCTGTTGGTTGAACAGGATCATGTAAACCAACAAAGTAAGAAACTCTCTTAGGGTCATAGTGCTTTTTCTTCATATAGGAAATTCTATAACCGTTAGCGCATCAGGCATTTTTATACTAACAAGCGCAATCAGACAGTTCAGCCAGCACAGAGTGTGTATCAGGATGTCAGTAGGGGCAGTGTTCAATAGTCTAGAGTACCTTCTTTTAGAGGAGGTGGTGCATCTAGTTTTGGGGTTAGAGGTAATTAGTCTCAAGGTAATGGGAGCTTCAAGGAAACCCATAGATCCTTTGCGGGTAATCAGAACTCGCATCAGAAGGTGAATCCTCATAGTCAGAGTGGTGATACTCGCTCTAGGGATTCTCGAGGTTGTCCACGTGCCAAGCGCAATCAATATAGTCAGCCTACATAGAGCACGCAGTGGAGTATTAGTAGAGATGGTTTCTAGCAGTCTAGTGCACCCTCCAATGGGAGAGACAATTTCAGAGGCATAGGATGTTTCACCTATGGTCAGTTTGGTCACATTGCAGTGAATTATCCACAGCGTGCTTCTCAGTTTTCTGAGCAGAGACCTGTGAATTTCGAACCTACAATTGGGAACGTCGATAGATCTCATGGAGCATATGCCACCCTGGATTATCATCATCCAGTGTATCATCCTCCTGTGTTTGGGTCTGCGGGTACAGAACCTACAGCTGGGTTTCAGTTTCCTGTAGCAGGGAATGATCCTCAGAGTTCTAACCAGAGAGTAGGGAAAGGTCCTATGGGATCTACACATTGAGTCTTATGTGACTCATTAGGATGCTTCATGTTTATGGGAGTTATATCCCTATTTTTTTCAGGCTTCCAGGAGTAATCCTAATCCTAGGGGGGGTGGATGTAATACCCACTCATGTTTTGATTTTTTAGTTTGTGATGTCATACTCTTTTAGGCATTGGTTTCAGTTGATTGGCCAAATTCTTTTAGGCCATATTTCATGTGAGTTGTTATTGTTTCTTTTGATGATGATACTTGTTTATGATGTCATGATTTTACCTTATGCCTAGATAGATGTGATGATGTTTTCATGTTGATTATCATATGTTGATTTCAGATTATGATGTACTTACCTCATACTTGCATGTGTATGGTTGTCTTATATGTGAATGTACTTGTTGATGTGTTGTTGTGGTAGAGGATGGAGATGTAGTTACTTTCTTCAGCGAGATCCACACATTTGACTGATCCCTATCATTGATTGCGATATTATATTATGTATGTACATGTGTGTTCTTTGATGACAGGATTGCAGGTACAGGGCATCGTCTTCCCTGAATTGGCAAGAGTGAGCGTGCCCATAAATATTCATCTCAATGGTAAAGAGGGGAGGTAACATATAGATCCAAAACCCTAACCTAAGCCTAATCGTCCTAATGTTGGATGAGTTTCAGTATGACTACCCTATCCGGATTTGTCTAGGTTGACAGAATTTGAATACCCTCTTTCTTGTGTATGTGTGTGTTTTGCATGATTATGCTTTCAAGTGATTTTCGGATTATTGAGTGATTTTCCATATTCTGTGATTAATGGATTATAGTTGAATTAATGATTTAATTATATCCCAAGTTTATTTTAAATAATTAATTAAATTGAAATATTTGAATATTTTGGTTAAATTAAATATTTAATTGAAAACTATAGTAAATGTGCTTATATGATTAATTAAATAATTAAATATTTGGTTGCATGCATTATTGTGACATAAATATCTAATCTATTTAATTAAATATTTTATTAATTACATGTGTTGAAAAAGTATTTTTAAATTCAAATATCTTAACTTGTAATTAGGAGTCAAAGTTGAGTTGTGGCAATAAAGCATGTTTTATTTATTTAATTTGGATTTACTTTCAATTTTCAAGTTGAGTTAAATTAGGGATTGACTTGGGAGTTGTCATCAACCTTTGCATGTTTAGGGGAATTTGAATCTCTTTAGGGAGAATTGGTCATTCATTCTCTCATAATAGGTTTTTGAGATTTGGAGAGGTCTTGGTGATTTTGGGGTTTTTGGAAGGATTGTGGATTGTTGTGGATCCTTGTTGCTTTGAAGTTTTCAGGATTTTCTTGCTTGTGTGTGTGTGTGCTCGGATCTTCATAATTGCCAGATCTGTGGTTGAATTGGGCTTGAGGGTTTTTAGATTTTCTTTCCTCTTTCAAGCTACATTCTTCCGTTTCTAGCATTGAAATCAAGGTAGGATTCAATTGCCATGTGTGGTTTCAATTTCATAGATCTGAGGTTTTCAATGATTGGTTAAAGTGCATGTTCATTATTCTTGCTTTTATATGGCTTATGGTTGTTTCTATGTTTTCAGGCATTTATAGAAACCCTAGATTTGAATTTCTTTCATTCTATGTGTTCTTAGCATCGTAGGGTTATGTTGTCAAAATTTCGGGAAGAAATTCCCTCTAGATCTCTTGGAAAATGAAAAATTAATCCCTGTTATAGTTTAAACAATAGAGGAAAATTAATGTATGGATTATCGGGGTTTCGATGTTTTCGGGTGTTTATTAGCAGCTTGGATTTATCATTTTCATGATTATGTATTTCTTGGCATATTATAGTCATGTTGTCGAAATTTCGTGAGTAGATCTCCTATAATTCTCCTAGAAATTGAAAAATTAAGTCTGTCTATAGTCCTAACTATAGAGAAAAAATAAATTATTAGGTTCTATGTATTTCATTGAAAGGAAAAAATAAATCATTTCAAAAAAAGTTAAAAAAGTAAATTCCCCTTTCCTTATTTTACATTTTTGTTTTCGGAAATAGATTTTAAATAAAAAAAAATAATACCCCTTTCGTAATCTAACCAAAATGATATGGGTTTTAAAAAATATATATATTTTTTAAAAAAAAGGCAAAAGACTATATGTTATAGTGCAGTATTTAAAGTTAAAAAAAAAAAATTATAAAAACTTTGGGGGGGGGGGGGGGGGGGGGGGGGCCCCCCCCNGGGGGGCGGTGGGCTCCACCCGCGGTGATGAGACCGGGTACAGCAGTCGGTACTACTGCGGCAGTCCCAGACTGGATCGGCAGCCGGGCTGCCAGCAATCGGCGGGTCCCGTGATCCTAGGGACTAGGGAGTGGGGGTCGCAGTGGACCTGCTCCCCCATATAGTTACTTTGTTTTTTTATTTTATTTTATTAAAAATAGAACTTTTTAATATATTACTTTAATGTTATATGTTAGGTTGTTTTTTATATGTTAGTTTTTATTTATTATTAATTTTTAGTTAACATGTATTATTATAAATTAATTTATATAATTAATTTTTAACTAATATGTGTTTTTATAAATTAATTTATATAATTAATTTCTAACTAATATGTATTTGTATTAATTAATTTATATAGTTAATTTTTAACTAGTATGTATTTTTATTAATAAATTTATATAATTAGTTTTAATTAATAGGAATTTTCATGAGCTAATGTATATATGATAATTAAATTGTGTGGTTAATTTGTAGATTATGATTAACGTAGAATTATAGTTTATAAATAGTTGATTAATTTACATTCTACTTAATTATGATTTAATTAAATGCATATCATAATCAATTTACTATGGGATTATTTCATTTTAGAATTGATTTAAAATATGGGTGTAATTGGAATGGGAAAAGAAATGTTAATTTATTGAATTTAATAAATTGTGGATTTCTATCCGATTTTGTGTTAAGTAATGTTCCTAGTTGTGGTAACTATTAAATGATCATATGCTTATAGTTCATTTTTCAGTCTTTTTAGACGTTCTGTCTCTATGCATCTGTACGGTTCTCCTATGTGTATGTATGTGTTACTTAAGGGGGCATTAGATGACTTAGGATGTATACAGAGGCTGGGGGGAAGTGTTTTTATTTATGTTACTCTATGGCGTGTGTGTTCATGATATTACCCTAAACTGACCATGATGACCCTTTTGATTATGTTATCTGCTAGTGTACCCATGTGATCGTTCCTATTGTATGGGATACTGATTTGGGGTACACTAGGGTTGTGACCTATGATATATCTGTTAGGATCTCTGAGCCTAGGGTAGGTTACCTAGTTGTGTAGTAGGGGGTGGCTTGCAATAAGTTCCATATTCGTAAGAGACTGCTGGATTGCTTATTGTAGAGTTTCTTAATAAGTGATAACTAAAGACATATTTGGGGATATTAAAATGGATTAATAAGATGTGTCCTCACCCATGCTTGAGTGCTAGTATAGGATAAGGTGGTGTTGAGAAGATGTTAGTTACCCTGTGAGGCACCTGACATAGTTAGTGGCCTTGTCAGTATGAGAGGACATTATCTCCATGTATGGTCACCTAGGTGCCCAAATCCTTTGTGATTATTGGATCTGAACTTAAGGGTTAGACGTACATGATGACACCTTCCTTAGCACAGTCTAAATTTCCTACGTTGTCAGTTGCCTCTGGATTAGTGAGTCTTACCTATCATGATGTTTAGTACACTGGATTAGAGAGCTATTAGGATCCCTTGCTTAGTGGTTATTCCTTCTTGGTTTTGGATATCCGATTGGGATATGTTGTTATCTCCTCAGCACGGTGGGGTGGACCTTTGTGGTTTCACATGAACGGGTGGTAGTGATTCTTTATCCATTGAGATTCGACGTCCTTGTACCAAGTGCTTTATGGTTATTGCAGATGAGCTCTTTATGTTCCTTCATCATTTATTATGTAATTTGATTATTGTAAATCTTGTATTAGAGTATCGCATGTGATACCTAATCTAGAAATTGTATATTAAGTAGATTTGAGTGATTACCACATACCCTGCGACATGTGCAGTGGATGTGTGTTATGGTGGTTTCATGGTTATCCATGAGGGTTATAACTATGGTTATGTAAGTTGTATTTGATGTATCTATTCGAATGGAATCTTTTTTTATAATGTTAGTTGTGTTTTTCTTTAAGTAATTCAACGTCATGGAACCCTTGAGTCGTGTAATCTATGTGAGTGTAAGACATGTGTATAAATGGTAATCTCTTCCGCATGAATGTATGTTTCTTTATGTTAACTTAAAAAAAAAAAATTTATTCAGCACACATAGTATCATGTTCTAGGTTAATCTCTCTTGGGTTCCCTGGCGAGGTGTTACATCACGAGGCATTGATGAACTTTAACAATGCTCTCATGATACTGATTGGGAATGATATAATGGTATCAATGAACTTGGATGATGCCAGAGGATAAATAAAGATAAGGAGACATCGATGAACTTGTACAATGCTCCTGAAATATGAAAATGATAGCGAGGCATCGATGAACTTTGACAATGCTCTCGAAATGATGATTGATGATGAAATAGAATCGATGAACTTTGACAATGCTATTGGAGGAATTGAATGATGATGGGGCATTGATGAACTTGGACAATGTGCTCAAATGATGATTTAGGAGAAGGCGTTAATGAACTTGAAAATGCTCCTAGGGAGACATTGACAAACATGATAATTCTCCTGGATTGATGATGATAAGGCATCGATGAACTTTGACAATGCCAGAGGATTGATTGAAAGATATTGATAAGACATTGATATGAGTTTGGAATCAAATGAGTTTGGAATGATTCTAGACCAATTAGAAAGGGATTAGAACTTGGTTGGACTGATTTAGGATGTTTTTACTTGGTTTAGGAATGAATTTGATCTATTTAGCCAAAAATATCAAGGTTATGTGAGAAATGTTAGAAATTCATGACATGGAAGAATGCCACAATATCAGTGAATATAAGACATGTTAAAAAGGGAGCACATAGGTGCGAACCATTTTTAGGTGTCTACATTTTTTCCCTCTTTAAGACAATGTGATTATGAGTGTTGGCTCAAAGAAAAATAGAAGATCATGCCCTGGTGGATTGACAGGAATGGACGTAGTGTGCCTCCAACAATTGGGCATAAATTGACATGAGGACAAATTTTTTGACAAGAAAGTGGTTGTTGGGATTAATGGAAGAAATTTTAGGCAGAAAGAGGAAATTAGACTAAGAAATGTTAGTAAGAGAAATATTTTGGCTTTCATAAGTGCAATTATGTCATAAGAGCTTATTTTGATATAGCAAAATCGGATGCAACGCATCGTGGCACAAAAAGCTAGAGCGAGAAAGTCATCCTTTTGCATAAACAAACACGATGCAGACAAAGGATGATCTTCTCCGTCGTGAATAATATAGTATACATGCCCCAGAATTTCATGAGATCATCAAAAAGGAAGAAGACAAAGAAAAAATTGATCATAAACCATCTCGGCTACTCTCATAAGTTCATATAATATCATAGAGTAACATAGGAACATGATCAAAAGAAAAAAATCAATGAAAGATGAAACACTCACTGAAACAATGTGAGCCAACAACCATTCTGATCTTTTTTCATTTGCATTAAATGTTCTTTATTTGATAGCTTAGTTTTAGTTGACTGATTGGATGATTGATTGATAGGTTGGATAGATTGATTGGTCGATAGTAAAGATCAAAATATTAAACAAGTCCAAACAGATTGAGTTTTGAATCGCAATATTTTAGCTCGCGCTTGTGAGAACGTGATTTCATTAAGCACAAAAAGATGAATCTACCATGGATGTCTGCAAACATGGTGATCATGACACAAAAGAAAGACAAGTATGTACAAATTTATTGTAGATTTTGAAGAAGCTTTTTCAATTTTTAAGGATTTGTGAGATATTTGAATTTTTTGTGATGATATTTTTTCAGGACTTTTTATGATTTTTAGGGATTTTTCCATGACCTTTTTTTTAGGGATTTTTCAGCATCATATGTGATTTCTAAGGTCTTTTTTCAGGATCGTATTTGTTTTTTTTATTAACTTTTTCAGGACATTATTTGATTTTTAGAATTTTTTTAGGACATTATGCATTTTTAGCATTTTTTTGAAATTGCCCCTAGTGTCTAGCAAGCGAATGATATTTTGGAAGGACAAATGGATTGATAGATGGATGAAGGACAAGGGTTGTGTGCTTTGGATCTATTTAGCTTCCCAAGGACTATTCAAGAAAGAGGATAACATTTTTTTCACCAAGCTGGGAGACTGGACATGACAATGATAAGGTAATGAGACAGTGCAGTGGATGGAATGTGAGAAATGAACATGTCAAGAGGTTTTTCTTTGAAAACATGTTTTTCATTGAACGTCCTTATTTTCATCAAGAACAAGAAAGGGATTTGGATAGTAAAATAATAGGACCTGAATAGGATAATGACAGGATATGAGAAGGAAAATGATAGGATATGGATAGGATATGAAAGATCAATTAGTGATAATGGGAAGGGATATGGAATATGGATGAAATGTTGCAATAGGATAGGAAATATAGACCAAAGGGATCAGGACAATGTAAAGCATATAGGACATGTGATGTTTCAAGGAAGATTTGTAGCCATGTCAAGATCAAAGTTGGGGAAAAGGGAATAGGATAATGAATACAACATGCATAGGATAATGGAGGAGATGCTGGGGATAGTGGAGGTTAACACGAATAACATTTTCCCCCAAGTATAGACTGCAAGAAGTTCATAGAATTACACATGATACCTATTTGCCAAGTTTTCATCATGGTACTTGCCCAAAGTGCATGTTTGTCAGGTTTTCACTATTGGACAAAATTATTTCTCTTAACTCTTTTTCCTTTTTCTGTGTGACCAAGACACTTGTTTTCTAGGCTTTCATCAAGGCAACTTTTTTTTTCTTTTTTCTCTTTTTTTTTTACTCTTTTACTTTTTGGAAATAACTAGACGCATGACATGACATGACATAGATGAAGGACTCAAGTGCCTTACTCTTTAGATGGTTCTCTTGAAGGATATACAATAATGGACCATGATAATATGTGCAAAGACATTGGTAGGGTAATGACAAAGAGATATGAAATGGATTATTGGATAAGGATGGATAAGGTTTATGAAAAGGATAGGATGAAAGAAAGGTTGGAAAATAGGTGATGGATAATGAAGGGAGTGGAAGAAGGCTTGATTATTAATGGATGGAAATGGATACAAGAATAACATTGGCACACACCTTGAGGGGTAATGGAGTGATGAAGGAGAATGAGATTTTGGATTGTGAAGGCTTAATGGAGAAATAGATATGGATTTTGGGACACAAGGACCCAAAATGGATATGGAAGATGGAAGGATTTTAGATGGGGGGATAGAAATTTTGGATGCCAATTTTGATTTGTGTTTAGGACATTTTACTTCAATAAGCTTCTTGGGAACCCACAGGCATTTTGATTTTTCATCTTTTTGTGGGTCTTTTGAATGCATTGCTTGCATAATATATTTTGGAACCCATTTGGATTTTGATTTTTGTTTTTTATTGATGGGCCTTTGTGGCCTTTTGGAAATTTGTTTTTCTTTTTGGATCAAATTTTTCTTTTTTTGTATATATCGATTAGACTGGGCATGTTGTTCCTTAATACCATGCAGATTAATTGACTTGTGGACTTTATGCTTGGCATCCAAATTTCTTGGAAAGGGAGTGGGATTCATGGATGGATAGGAAGGATATGGAGGCCTTTTGGAGGGATGGAAGGTTCTCCAAGTTGTGTTCCTTTGTTGAATTGCATTTGAGAAAGGGTAAATGGATTGCGAGCTAGTGGAGGGAGGAATATATGGACCTAGTATGGATGGAAGGGTTGAAGGGGGAGGTATACGTTTAGGTTTTGATTTTGAAGGGATACCAACGCCTTGAGATGCAGATTTTTTATTAAGAACATGGCCATTAGACTTGTTTTGGACATGAAAGGTGTTATGCCCTGCACACCCATCCCTATATTTTGTGTGCAAAATGTTGGGTCCCCTCTTTTCACTTTTCCTCTTGCCTTGTTTTCTTTGCTTTCTTCATTTTCCTCTCTGGGCTTTTCCTCTCATGAGGTTTGTTTTCTTTCTTCTTTTGTCTTCTTTTGTCTTCTTGTGTCTCCGGGACCCGGTCCTGGAGTTTGTTCTTTCAGAGCCAGATTCCAGAATTTGGGATTCTCCACCATGATGTCTTCTTCTCGCAAGAAGGTATGGTTGCATGGAATCCCCAGGCCCAGAATCTAGAGGTTTGCCTATTCCAGAGTTGGCGGAGGAGAGTGTAACTTGTTTTACCCTAAGAGTATAAATAGAAATTACCTGTCACTTTCATAGTTATCGCGATTAAAAACACTTAGAGCATTCAGAGAAATTCTTAGGTGATTAAACGACGATTAAGCTACGACGTGTTCTGTTCTTAGTGGTTGATTACCAGTTGATTTGCGGTGTCTGTTCATGATCGTTCAAGATTATAACTTGTTGCAGAAGTGCTCCTGGTGTGTCTCTCCCCTACTGTTCTTCAAATTTCCAGGTAGGTCCTTAGCTTGCCCTTTGGTTTCTCTTTGTTTCTTGTTTTTCTTACTGTTCCTTTTGTTTTGTTTCTCACTTTGTTTGGTCTTGTTGGTGCATCTTTTGTGTTTTGTGTTTTGGTTCGCCTCCCGTTGGTGGGTTGACTCTGCCAAAGGGTTGTTCACCCTCTGTGTAATTGTAAGCTAATGTATACAATGTATATTGTCTTAGGGTAGCTCGTGTACTTATGTAAATGTTGTATAAATTTGTAAAAGGCTTGAAAATGCTATGTAATTTAATGAATATATGTTTTAGCCTTCAGTCCTCTATGAATTTGTGTATATATCTTGTGTATCCCTCTAAACTGACAAGTTAATCACACTCTGTCGTGTGTTCTCACACACCATACCAAACTTGCCAAGATGAAGTTGCCACGGTTTGAACTCAGCACCTCGCTGATTTGAGTCATGGTGGCTTTCTCTCTCCTTTGTCTCATCACCTTAATGGCGGGATTAATTTCCCATGAGTGGGCATTCAAACCATGTCCCATTTGGCATTCAATTTTACCCCATTTCAGCCCACTTATCGCCATTAATGCCTTTATGTCGCCTTTCATGTGACCACATACCGACCCATGTCAGCCGAGTACAGTTTCCCTCTTGTCACATCGACCTGACAATAGCTAGTTTATCTAGACTCTGGGTCCCGAGCAATCCCTTGTCTTTTGTTTCCCCTTGTCACTTGCTTCAACACCCCGAAATCTAGCTCATGTCTATTTTAGGTATTCTAGGATTTTTGATGTATGCTAACACTTATTGGACAGGTGCAGGGTGGTGACGATTTCCCCAAAGTTCCTAATATCCTTTTATATGTACCATGTTCTAACGGTTCTCTGGTCTTGTAGGTTGCAGATAAACTAATCAAGATGTCTGAAGTAATCACCCCTCCTGATAGCCCGGAGCTACCTACCACCTCCACCTGGGTGGCCACCAAAACCAAGGCTGAAAAGTTGCTGGCAAAGCTGCCACTCACCTCCAAATACCTGAGGAAGGGTGTTCTCATGGGATCCAAGGTGGATTCCAAAGTTCAAGAAATAACAGACACAAAGCCCAGACCCTGGCCTGAAATGTAAGGCTTGATCCAAGCCGTCTATAGGTTGAAGGCCACCGGAGACAATTTGGCCACTCAGCTTGTCGCCTCTAGCATCATTAAGGCAACAAACTTTCCTTGTTTGAGGCAAACACTAGAGTTAATACTCTAGCTAGCAGCTTTGTACAACGCACCTGCTTGGACCGTTCTACTTCTAGATCCCCAACCATTACAGTACCCAGCAATAATTGTCACCCTGGACATAGCAAATTTTGTCTCAAGGCTGAGGACACCACAGTTCAATGGATCCATTATCTGGAATCAGGTCCAGATGTTGTAGGAGTTCAAGGATGCTACCCTTATCTCCCAAAAATATCTCAATAGCCACCGGCTGAAGTCCCCAAAGAGGGATTGTAGGAGGATGAAGATGTAAATTCCCCACGGGGAGTTCAAAGAGCCCATTTAGGCGGGCATTATCTTTTTGTACAGGATCTTTAGATTGTCCCATGCCTGGGATTTCTCGGCATGGATGTACTACTTTCTTTATTGCATCACCACTCATAGTCAAACCTTCAACTGGGTGGTCATCATATCCAATCACGTGGACATGTAGCTGAAGGGCGTCATCCAAACTTCTAAGTTCTACATGACATCATACATGCTATGGGCACTAGCCCAACAAAGACTGGCTTTTCCATGTCTGGGAACAGTTGGAGAACTTGGAAATGGGCCGGGCCAGTTGACACCATGGGATCATTATCCCCAAATACAATGGGAACTTAGTTTCCTAAATTTCTATCAGGTAAATGATGCTCTCATTTACCAAAACATTCTAACACTTACTCGAGATTCTAGGTATCGGTTGTCGCAGGAGGGGATGAACTTGGTCAGTACCTATGGCTGTTATTTCATTCAGTTTCAGCACCACACCTACATTCGGGTGACCGGCTTCTCTGGGAAGCCCCATCTTCTTCCCCGGTATTGCAGGGACTTAATTATTCTTTTAGAGTTCTACCGGTAGATAATGTATCTGTACGCCTTCTTTACATTGAAGAAGGTCATCAATGTCCCATTCCCATTTTCATGCAGAAATTATACATGTAGCCTCGTCGCGGAAAGGGAGGTAGACAAAGAATTGAAAAGCTTAGGACTGGTGGAATTCAACCACACTAGGAAAAACTATGATCCTCTAGGCAAGATTCCCGCAGCACTTCCCTAGGCATCCCTGCCACATGAAGTAGATATTGAAGATTTTTGGGTGGATTGCTAAGATATTTTTGATCTCTGGGCCCGACAACATTCATGGATGAGAAAGGGACTCATGAAGGTGCTTGACCTTCAAAATTTTCTGAAGGGATTTTCAGATGACGGGCTATTAGAAGACCCAGTGTATAAGGGGCAAGGGTTAGACAAGTTAGATCTCCCTCCGGTGGACTAGACCACCCCTGAAGACTTGACAATTGAAGGGGTCTGTCGCCCTATTTTGGAAGCAAGTCACCAATATTTTGCCCAGGCATGTCCCAAGAGCACCCGAAAGAAACCAATGGTTTGTAGGGCCAGTCCCTCCTCCGCCAGTGCTGGACCTTCTCTACCTTCCACCACTGTCAGACCTAGCACTAGCAAAGGTAAAGAAAAGGAGGGCACCCCAGCCAAGGTACCTCCCCAAGGTCTCACCCTGTTAATGGTACAATTACAACAACAAATGGAGTCGGCGAGGCTGGTTAGCTAGCAGCTAAGTACATAGATATCTTCTGGCCTCCTCGTTACTCTGATGGTGTCTGCTCGCCCGGCGGGATCCCCATTGTTGGCTGCGATGATGAGTAGACATTCTTTTGCTAAGGTAGAGTCTACTAGTATTCTGGATACTGGGGTCCCATTGATGAGAAAGAAAAAGAAGGTGACCCCCACACAAAGCGCAGCTGCTAGCCCCAGTATGCCAGATGTACCCCCAGTTGATGTTAGTTCAGATTCCCCCAAACTTGAAGAAATCCCTGACAACCCTCACCCACACACCAATTTTGATGATGTGTTTGGGGTGGATGAAATCATGAACTTGCAAGGGGATATCAGCCAAGTGGTATAGGAAATTTCCACTCAAGATAGGGAGGAGATCTTGAAAGAAGAAGCAGCGTCAAAATAAGAAGCTTGGGATGAAGCACAAAAGGAGCCCAAATGGGAGAAGAAACTGGTCCAAGAGATCAAAGATACATCAAGGAAACCCATAGATGAGAAGCCGATGGTTGGGGAACCTGGACCTATAGGATCAACTGTGCCCCCTTTCATCATGTTCCAAATGCCTTTGGATACTCTGGGTGATCAGGTGCCCCAGAGAACATCTGGTGAGGTAGTAATGGTGGCTGCATTACTAAACTTTGGCTAGAGACCTCACCCCCCTAGAGGATATTTTGATAGAGGAAAATGTTCCAACAGAAGAGGCCCATGAGGCCGAAGGACAACAACAGTAGATTGACTAGGAAGTCCCAGACAATGTAAATACAGGATCAGCTGACGCCGAGAGGGATGAGGAAGTCCCCAAAGATACAAGCAATGTTGAGGTCGGAGAAAAGTTCTAGACATCACCATAGAAGATGCCAGCATGGCAGAAAATACTGAAGGTTTCAGAGAGCAGGAAAAGGCACAAGAGCAAGAGAAGGAGAAAGAGCCTGAAGGCAACGTACATTTTGAGAACACACCGCCAAATTTTGAAGGGAATCTCGATGCACAGGTCTTAACAGCGAAGCCATCCTAGCTGCCCCAATGGCTGGTAGAATCAAAGAAAAGAAAGGCCTCGATAGTCGCATCAGGTGCTCCACTCTTGTTGGCCAAAATGATGGCCAGAAATGTAGAGGCCCAAAAGCCTAAGAAAGTGCAGACAGTCCATACTCTCTGGACTAGGCCAGTAGGAAAAATAGTTGCCACTATCACAACACCCCCTCCAGGTGCAGATGCAGCGTCTATGAGGCCCGAGGACTACAACATCACAAAAGTGGGGAGAGACAAGCAAGGTAAACTGGACTTGCTAGGGGAGGCCACAAAAGTAGTAGAGGCCAGATACATCAAGCAAGGCTAGAAGCTGAAGGAGGAAAGAGAGACTAATGCCAATCTCCTCACACTTCTCATAGAACTTACACAGCCTTTGGCCGAGGTCCACCCCAAAACCCCTTCCTCCAGTTTTCTACTTGCACAGGTCAACGTGGATTCTCTATGGATCATGAAGAAGAAGTCACAAGCTATAGATGGGTGGGCCACTAAACAAGTAGCCGCCATGAGACAATTTCTAGCAGTGTCCCTCCCAGACCTTTATCGGGTCGACACTCTTCTCAGCCAGGAAAATGTCTCCACTCTTATATGGGAGCAAGATTTAGTAAAGTATGAAAAGTGGAAGGTCAGGCTAGAAGAAATTCCCAATATAGGAGAAGAAGTCACCACAGAGGTAGGTATTTTGGGAGATGAATCATATAATTCCCTCTAGGCCCAGTACTCCAGACTTGTCCTCAATATTGAGGTATGCAAGGAACTAGTTAAGGCCTTAAAAGATAAAGTGACAGCGGCCCAATACCCTTTGGGCCTGTTTCAAGAATTTGTGGCTTGAGTATCACAATTCAATCCCTTCACCACCGAAACGTGTACCTGAGAGGACTACGTCCTCAGCAAGTTCTATGAATGGATGGAGTCCCTATATCCACTTGCTAGATATTTTGACCAGGACATGTTTTCTAGACTATCCAAGACAATGATCTGGTTGCATGATGCCATCAAGATGGTGGATGAATTATGAAATGGGGCCGGAGATATTGAGGAAGCATTGGAGGTTATTCGCAGTCGGTGGGATAGTATCAGAGACATAAATGAAGAAATCATAAGCCAAGTGTTGGAGACTTGGGAAAAACCATAAGGAAAAATAAAGTTCTCTAGAGTTTGTAGAATCTCACCAACCATGTATCGATTGTATTCTTTATTCTTTGAGGTGCAAGCATCCGGATCTCGAAGTTTTGGATCCCACAATTTTGTATTCTTTAAGCGACCCGTGTCCTAGTTCCCAAAGCCGACCAGTCACTATCAGATGATTAATAAATATGTCAGAAAGAAGGTAACCGCAACAAGGCATGTCAGATTGAAAAGAGGGTTCTAACAGGTGGTTATCCCAAGGCACCACTTCAACATAACACCTGGCGCATCGAAGACAGGGTGCCACTTTTCCATTAATGAGGCATGTAGCCTCGATCCCTGGGGGATCGGATTTCTCCTTTTCTCCTCCTGGCTCTCTTCTCGAGGCTGATTCTTCCACTCCTCTTTTCTTGTCTTATTCTTCTGACATGTCAGACCTTTTTCATCTCGAGGTCTTTTGTAGCGTGGTACAGGTAGCACTAGCCACCGAAATAGTATTATATTGTTAAGTGTAAAATAGGTTAGGTCAGTTTGAGGTCAAAATTTGTGCATAAATAATAAGTTCGACCTCATTCCAAGGGTTAGCAAAATTGATGATTTTGCAGTCCATAGCTAATAGCATTTCAGTTGTTTTAGTTCTTAGTTGCAGAGCTCAATGCTCCTTAGTTTTCAGAAGCTTTCAGTAGTTGAATGCTCCCCTGGAGCCACCATTGTTATACGCACCAGTGCTTGTTGGAAACTTGTTAATGAATAAGGAAGGATTCTATCAATGATGTTGTTAGTGTTCTGATCTCCAGGTTAATGGTATTTCATGTTGCATGTTCTTTATGTCCCTTGCTCTGATATTTTAAGTAGATTAACGACCTTCTTTTCCTCTGCTATTGATTGAATATGAACTGATGGTTTCATATTTCTTCAGTATTTAGTGTAGCATGTTAGAGCTTGGTTGATGTTTTGAATGTTTGGCATGACTATAGGTAGATGAAATATTCCTAGCTCTGCAATATCTTTTGAAGTTTATTTGGTAAAGTCAATGAATGCTTGCAGGAAACCCTACTCACTTAAATCCCTGGAGAAGATGAGCCAAGATAACCAGATATCCCCCTAAACAAAATAGTCACATTCCAAACTAAGCTCCCGCACTATTGAGACCCGACTCTCATGTGCTTGAAGGCCTAGGGAATCTCATTTCCCCAGAAAACCTTTACAGGCAAAGTTGGCCGGTACCCCGATACCCGGTGACAACTTACATCTGTTGGTGGACTCGGTCACAAAGTCTCGTCAACAAAAGGGTTATAATATTTCTTGTGCATGGAGGTTTAACCCTTTTACTTGATATTGATTTCTTTTATTGGTAGGAGACTTACTACAAGACACTAGTTCATTATTATGAGTTGTGTATGATATGGACAGACTGGTGGAATCATGGAATGAACCAAAATAGATGAAAGAAGAGGAACCCATTTGACATGTAAGGGGTTCATGAACAACTTTCATATATGTTCTTGGATCACAAGGGGGGTCAAGTAGAACAATGGGATCTTGCGATGAAAGAGGAGAAGTGAAAGGATCATCTGGTAGGATAGGATCTTGTGGGAAATTTGGAGGGTTAGGACAAGGAGATGAAGATATGGAAGGGTATTTAGGAGAATCTGGAGGGATGATGGGATATTGTGGTGGACATAAAGGTGAAGGGACACCTTGATCTTGACTTGGCATGGGCTCATAGGAAGAAATGGAAGGGGGATCATGATCTTGATTAGGAAGTAAAAGGTCAATGGGACTTGGGAGGACATTGAGGTTTTGAAATGGAAGGGGATATTCTTGAATTAGAGAGTTAGGGATAATGGAATCATATTGGATAGCGGGGATAGGAATAATGGGAATATTATGAGGTTTGAGGGAAATGGGATCTTGGTCAACAATTGGGGGGATTGATCATCATTGGGATCTTAATCTTGATATATTTTTAGACATGTTTCTTCGTGCTTTTTATCATCCTCTTGACATGGGATATGAATTTGGACATGTAAGGGAGATTCTTGAAAGAGGTCAATGTTTTGGCATAAGGGAGTTGGACTTTGAATGGGACTCTCTTGAATGGGAGAATGTGGTGGCATTGGCTCTCTAATTTTTTCAACATGAAAAGGCCTTGGATCATGAATGATACTAGCTTGGATTTATTCTATGGATAGCCCTTGGTGGGATTCTTTATTAGAAGTGCAACTTGATGGTGATGGGGGAAATTGTTCTTGGGATGAATCTAGGGATGAAGGAGTGGAGGGAAACATGGATGTTTCTTGAAGGTAAATGTCTTGAGGGGAAATAGGTATGTCATCCATGTGATTTTTTTGGGATGATCCATTTCTAGACATAGGTAAATTACTTGTTTGATCCAATTTTTTAAACAAATTCTTTAAAATTTTGGATTTGAATTTGCGTTGCTTGATTGATCTTGTTGGTGATACCTCATAATTATTTACATGGTGTACAAACAATTTTGAGTGATTATGTTTAAAAAAAGGTTTCTCATAGATTAATTTTTATGATCTTGATGTTGATTGCCTTGTTCGCATGATTGGCACAAGAGGTTTTGAAATTGTTTGAAGATCACTGGGTTGCATTGGAATGAAGATTGGTTCATAATTTGGTGGTGGCCCCATTTGAATTATGCCACAATTAGGTTTAAAGGTTTGTTTTGTAACTCGATCAAATAAATTTTGTTCTTGGATATGATTGAGTTGGGATTGATCTAGAATTTGGTGGGAAAATATCTGCCTTTACATGTGATTGGATTGTGCTTGGTTGAAAATTTCATTTTCCTCATTGAGTCATGAAATAAGTTTTGGTATTTTTGATATATGAATAATAATTTTCATGTCAAATTCATCAAAAAATTCATTTGGATGCTTATTATTCATTATCTCTTCTAGCTTATCTTCCAAGATTTTCTTTTCTTTGTCCAACTTTGTTTGCAACTTTTGAATCATGTGTGCGTGGACTTGATGTAACTGATTTCTTGGTTGTGTTGATGTCATTTGTTTTGGCTCAAAATCTTGTTTTTGCAAAGGTATATATTGTCAAGGATCAAAGGATAATTGTGATTTTCCTTGTGATGGAAACATTGGTTGATAAGTGTCTTGTTGCCTTTTGGATGCTTGGAACCTTGTGAAGATTGACATGATGCCTATATGAAAATGCAAGACTTTTTTTGGGTTTTTGGAAATGAAACTTTTAGGAAAGCGAGGAGCTTATGCAAAATGAAATCTAAAGCTTATGCAATATTTTTTTATTGGTTTTTGGACTTTGGAAAAAATCTTGGAAAGGAGACAAACCTAAGAGCATAACCTTATTAGGTTGAATAAAAATCTTCACTTGAAAAAGGGAATTGAGGGACAAGGGACATTTTTTGATAAAAGGGATTAGATCAAATCCATCAGGACAAAGGTGGAATGTGACCAATTGATAGGGGGGGTTAGAAATTTGGGAAAAGGGGACCAAGTCAAGATCTTGTTTTCAACGTCATAAAGAAAGCTTCTATGATTTGAATGCTTTCTAGGATTTTTTTTTGCAAATATTTTAGAGAGGATCTAAGATGAGATATTTATGCAAAAGGACTATAATGAGGAGTTGTGCAAGAGGGACTAAATGCAAGAGGATTTGAAATGAAAATGAAAAGGGACTAATGTAAATGTATGCAAGAGGACTATGATATGACTATGCAAGAATGAAGGAAACCACAAGGCTCCAATATAAATGTTTTTGGTCTCCATATGTTCACAAGGTTTTGAAATGGGATGTTTTGGGGAAATCAAAGTTTTTAAGAATATTTGGGAATGTTTGGAATGAGATTTTGAATGTTTAGGAGTGTTTTGGAATTATTCTTTAACATTTTTTAAACACCCACACAAGACAAGTCATGAAGAATGGTTGTTTTAAAATTGAAACAAATACATCACAACCTAAGGATGGCAAAGGCAATATCTACTGAATCCCCGCTTGAACAAAGTTTAGCCATGCTTACTCATAGTAGACAACTTAGAAGCTTAAAGGCACGGGATGCTCCTTACAGTGCACTCACCTCTCAGGCACACCAAGCTTCAAATCCCAAGGGTCATCACATCCCAAGGGACCGTTGTCTCTATTAAGAGCCGCAAAAGTGTGGGGTGTATTAGTTGGTCTCAGACCATCCACGCTAGCAGATAGAGGGTTTTTTGGTCACTACAACAAGGTTATTAGTCAAGGAATCCATTCAAGTGGCTATGCATGTGGAATATTAGCTCTGTTAAGGAGGTTTCCCATCTTACAAAAGTTGCATTTTGTAGGTTTTTACGCACCACAAGGGTAATGGGAAAGATCTTCTATTGGCATAGCAAAATAGACACATGTTCATTGTGAGATTAATCATAATGACATTTTTTATATACTGGTTCGGAAGGGCTTGGCTTTATTCTATTACCGGTTAATCAATCCCTCTAATCAGCTCTGTTAAAGCTCTTGGGAGTTATCCATGCTAAAATATTTTCATGTATTTCTCTTTCACCCAAGATCCACGAAGGTGAGGGGAGAGGATACGTCCATGCAATTCCTTTGGATTACAAAAACTAGAGAACACTTCAAACACATAAGCAAAGTGATTCTTTTTAAGAAGCAAATTTGAAGTGTTATTTAACTACAAAACACAGACATGATAGTTTTGGAAGACACACAAGGTCTTTGACAAGCATCTTGCATCAAACTCATTAGTATTTTATCAGTTTGTCTTCATCCCTTGATTGCCAAAATGTTGCACAAGTCATTAGTAACATATAAAACCGGCTTATCAAGTACAGAAATAGGAATAGGAATGAAAAGAAGCAAAGAAACCCTTAAAACAATGCACTGTTACCAAATGCACAGAAAAAGTGACCAGCTGTGCAAATCTCTTCCAGGACCAACTGCGCAACAACAGTACCAACTACGCAATAACAGGGACCGATTGCATAACTATTGTTCAGGACTTCAAAACATGTCAAAAACTTGCAAAATTGATTATGTGTGATCAAAATTGGCATGCAAGAGTTAATATCATGTCTATTAGGGTTCATTTATGTCATCTTATAAATATTTGGAAGGACTAAAGCCAATTTAGATGATTTTGGATGATTTTGAAATAATCTAACTATGCAGATTTGCACTTGATCCTAAACCACTTGAATGATCATTTTAGATCACTGAATCAAGTATGTATGCTCATTTTTTAGATTCTTTTAAAAGTAAGAAACTTGATTTTCCAATAGCTTATCAATTTGAACCCTTATTTAAGTTATATTTGCAACTTGGATGGAATTGAAAATGAATGAAACCACTAATTCTGCATTTGAGTCCTACATTAGATGAGATTCATTTTAGGGACACCAAATTGAAAAATGTGGTTCATTTTAAACATAGAAATTGAAATGTGAAGTTCTTTTACAAAATTTAGTGCTTTAAAGCATGGCTTAGGGTTCATTCAAAGCTTCAAAATAGAGAGAGTGGGAAGGGAAAGACACAGAAACAAATAACTCTTCCTAAACCCTAACATCAAGATCTCCAACATTCAAAAGTAATTTAATCAACCAACTGCACAACTTTATGACCAACTGTGCAACTTTCATGACCAATTGCGCAGCTTTATGACCAACTGCGCAGGTTTAATGACCAACTACGCAACTTTCATGACCAACTATGCAACTTTTGTGACCAAGTGCACATGACCTGTAACCAAGTGCGTAGAACTCTTCCAGAACCTATAAAAAGCATAAAAACACAATAATCCAATCAGTCAGGCATGTTTCACGTTGGGTTCACCAAATGTAAGACCAGAAAAAGATAGAATATTTATATCTAGGTAACCGCAAAACCCTAAACAATATGCAAACCCATCTAATCTAACATTAGAGCCATTGAAATGGGAATTCAAAACATATGCAAGAAACACATAAAACCCCCTTAAAATGATGCTCAAATGCTCTCCTTTCTTTTCCATAGATTTGATTATTGTTGCTCTTTGCCTATGACAAAAATGCACAAATATTGAAAATCCAAGTTGATAACACAAATACTAGGAGATAGCGTTTCAAACTTGAAAGAGATAATTGAATCTCAATTTATAGAAATGAGAGACAATTTGTAGAATTGGAAAGGAATGCACAAATTAGTATGCATAAATCAATGCATAATGGAGGGAAAAGGAAGAAGAACATTAATAGGAAATGGAAGCATAATTAGAGGAAAATGGATAGAGAAAGGTGGAAGAAATCATGAAGCAAATTAATAGGGAGATGAGGCACAATTAAAGGAGGGAATGTAAGAGTTCAATTTTTAAATTTAAAAACTCATTATTCCCTCAAATTAGGAATTTAGGAATTTGGAAAATCCTATTATTCAAAAGATTGGAAATTAGTTGATTCAGGGAGATATTAGGGGAAGGGGAATAAATAAAGTCAATTTATTTATTCGATTAGGACATAGGGATAAAACATGGGTTATTCATCCCAAGAGGACAAATTAGAGGGTTATTAGCCAAATCAAGGGCATTAATGTGAAATTGAATTGATTTTGATGATATCGATAAGGATTAGGATCAGTTCTGGTGATTTTGGAATAGTTTAGGAAATCACAAGGCATCGATGAACTTTGACAATGCTCTCGCAATACTGATTAGGAATGATGTAATGGCATCAATGAACTTGGATGACACCAGAGGATAAATAAAGGTAAGAAACATCCATGAACTTGGACAATGCTCCTGAAATGTGAAAGTGACAGCGAGGCATCGATGAACTTTGACAATTCTCTCGAAATGATGATTGATGATGAAATAACATCGATGAAATTTGGCAATTCTATTGGAGGAATTAAATGATGATGGGGAATTAATGAACTTGAAAATGCTCCTAGGGAGACATTGACAAACATGAAAATTCTCCTGGATTGATGATGATAAGGCATCGATGAACTTTGACAATGCCAGAGGATTGATTTAAAGAGATTGATAAGACATTGATATGAGTTTGGAATGATCCTAGACCAATTAGAAAAGGATTAGAACTTTGTTGGACTGATTTAGGATGATATGACATGGTTTAGGAATGAATTTTATCGATTTAGCCAAAAAGATTGAGGTTATGTGAGAAATGTTAGAAATCGGTGACATGGAAGAATGCCACAATATTAGTGAATAGAAGACATGTTAAAAAGGGAGCACATAGGTGTGAACCATATTTAGGTGTCTATATTAATTACAACTAACATCATTAATTTTTTTTGTATAAGGATTGTATCCAATACCTTGACCATTGTTAACACAGATTGAGATAGGCTTTGTGATAACTTCCTCATGAAGACACAATCCTTTTCCCTAATAATTCATGCTTTTTCAAATGTCATTTTCAATAAGATTATTATTTTAAAAGCATGATGTTTACCCATGGGTATTCTATTCAGGACAGTTAAATCTTGTTATTATTTCATTGATATAAAAGTGTGACTTGATAAAGTCAGTTGATCTCATTTGATAAGATGATGTCAATGTTTTCTTGTCATGAAAACTTGTATTATGATCATCTAAGTGTTTAATAATATCCATTATTACTTTATTATCTTCCTTTTTTAATATGATTAAGGTCTCTATGACCAATATTCTCACTAGAATTTTATGCGATAAGATCATATTCATTAATTTCATTATCTATGCTTTCTTTGGTATCACGTGTCTCATCTTGAAGTAGATGTTGTTGGATTATGGATAGGATTATTTGGTATTTTATGATTGTAAAATAGTGTAAAACTTGATGAGGGGGGTATACTTGGCTCACATGATAATAGTTAGGATCATACTCATAAGTTGGATTGGTTTGGATGGGTTACTCTTGAATAAATTATTCTTGAGTTCGAATAATTTGGCCTTGAATTAGTTGAGGAAATGTTTGAACCTACTGTGATTTTTTTCTTGAGATAGTTCTTTATTTAAGATGATAATATAATCTTCCTTGATAGACTAGATATATTTTGGATAATCAACAAATAGATTTTGACTTGATATTGGGATATAAGGTTGTTAGATGGGCTTAGTGGGCATTGATGATGTTTGAATTTTCAAAAGGATAGTATTAGTAGACTCTTTCATGGGTTGAATAAAAATCATTATTTCTTGAAGGTATTTGGTGGAGAGGAATCACACTAGGATGCTCTCATTAATATTCAATAGGATTGGGATTGATAATATATTCATTGGTGGAATGATGCCATCCGGCGTACAACACACTTTCTGTGCATTTACGGTAGACAAATCGCCATCTGCCGTCATCAATCCTATGAAGCCAACACCAAATCTTTGTATTTCCATGGAGGCCTTAGATCTTGATCCTTTCAATCAAAGATTGCAACTTCACCTTGCCCACCTGCATTAACAGAAACAAGTTGCAAACAATTATGCTGCTAGAGGTGCTCAGATTAAAGCTCAACTACACTGGTTAAAGGTCAGAGATCAAGCCTCTAAAGAATTTTTGTGGCTCTTCATGCCTGTCACACTAATGTGGGCATAACCAAGATCAAAGAAGGTCAATCCATCCTCACAGAGCTTCCTAATATTCTGCAAGCCTTTGTTCATCATTACAAACAAGTTTTTTCCACTCGGGGATCTTCTCCTGCCATTAATCAAGCTCTTGAGGATTGCATAGCTATTGTGCCTCAATGTGTTTCACCATCTCAGCGAGCTTTTTGTGATCATCTTCTTACCTTGCAGGATCTTTAGGAAGTTATCTTTTCAATGGCTGACAAAAAGGCTCCAGGTTGTGATGGTTTTCCCTGTGATTTTTATAAAACACTTTGGGATGCCATTAGTCCTGATTTACACCAGGTCTACCTTGAAGCATATCACTCCCAGTCTTTGGGGGACATTATCAATAAAGGAAACATTAAATTCATCCCCAAGACTGGGGATCCTAAGGATATTTGCAACTGGCGGCCTATAACCTTACTCAATGTCTCATATAAGATCATTTCTAAGGCTCTGGCTCGCAATATATGTCACATCCTTCCTCAATTCTTTTAGCCTGAGAAAACTGGCTTTATCAAATCAAGATATATTATTGATAATATTATAGCGGTTTGGGAATTGGAATGGGCTCGTAAGTCTCAACAGAAAGCCCTTTTTCTTAAAATTGATTTTTCTAAAGCTTATGACCGCATTGAATGGCCTTTTATTATTGCTATGCTTCACGCTCTAGGTTTTGGCCCCGCATTTCTTCAATCTATGCAGATGATTTTTAGGGATGCCTCTGCTTGTATCACCATTAATGACAGATAATCTTCCACTTTTGGGCTCTTCAGATCCATTTGACAAGGATGTCCTCTTACTCTTTCCTTATATGTTCTAGCAGTCGAGGGCTTTGGCTAATTTTTAGTGCATTCAATTTCTCTGGGTCATGTTCGCAGGATTGCTTTACCTAATACTACTCAGCAGTTGTTCAATGGTCATTTTGCTGATGATTCCTTCCTCACTCTTGAAGAGGATGAAGAGAATATCAAGGCAACCTTGCAGTGTTTAGACACTTTTTGTTTGGCCTCTGGTTTAGCCATTCAGTGGCATAAAACCTTGTGTTATAGGAAGTCTTCCCTTCCTGAGCTGCCCTAGTTTTCTCAGTTTGGTTGGTCTAGGATTTAGCATGGGGAAATTTTTCATTTGCTTGGCATTCCTTTTGCTTTCCAATCTACTTCTACTGAATTATGGAATGTTGTGTTAGCTAAAATTGAAAAAAAGCTTACCTATTGGATTACCAAGCCGCTCTCACTCGCTGGGAAGTTTTAGATTTTCTCTAAGGTCTTGGCTTCTACACATGTTTAATATTCTTCTTGTTGGGTTCCTTCAAAGGCCTCCTACAAGAAGCTTGAGAAATTGTTGAGGGATTTTCTTTGGGCCTCTGGTGCTGATCAGCATGGCTTTCACAGAGTTGCCTGGGAATTCTGTTGTCTCCCTAAGGCCATTGGAGGGCTTGGCTTACTTGATACTTAGAAACAAGGCCTGGCCCTCTGTACAAAATGATTTGTGTGATGTCTCACATGCAATGAGGCCTGGAAAATTCTGCTTCGTCACTGCATCTCTTCCGGGTATCCCTTGCACAAAACGGCTTGGAAAGGGATTAGTTTTCAAACCCTTCTAGTTATGAAGCACCCTGTTCAAATCCAAGGTACTTTTGTTGTCAAAAGTATTTGGAGAGCCTAGGAAGTTGTCAAACCTTGGCTTTGTTGGGTTGGCAATGGCTTCCGGGATAGGATCTCTTTCAATCAGTAGAACATTTGGTGGTCCCCACTTTTTTCTCAACAAGGGTTTCCTTTGGCCAAAATCCAGGGGATGAGTGCTCTGTGTTTCCACAAATGGGGCATTCAAATGCCCAAGGATTTGTTTTCCAGAGCCACCATGAGTCTCCGCTCTTGGAATGATCTTCGAGTTTAGTTCCAGCTCATTCATCCAGATCGTCAAACTTTTTACTTGCTTATCTCTACTATTCCACCGCATCTCCTACACAAACTTGGCATTCACTCAGTTAAACCTTGGTGGAAAGATTGGAAATGGTACTCTGATATGTCATTTACCAACTACAAACCCAAAATTGGGTACTCTTGGCTTGTGCCTCATTTTCCTATAATTGATTCTCTCAATCATCATTGGCATCTTTCTTCTTCCCAGAGGACTTGGAGCTGGTGTTTCTGCACAATTTAGGATGCTATAACTGAACCCAAAATTGATCATTTTTCTTGGTGTCTTCTCTACCAGGGTTTACCCTTGGGAGCTCGACTTCAACACTTAGGTGTGTCTGATCCTAAATGCCCATTCTGTGGGCATTTTGAAACCATTATGTGTATTTTTTGGTTTTGTTGTCGGGCTCAGAACTATTGGAGATGGATTCATAGTTTTTTTATGCCATTTCAACTTGAGCCTTTCTCTTGGCATATGGCTCTCCTTGGTGACTCACCCAGAATGCCTTTCGAGTATACCCAAATTTGGCATGCTTTTAGGATGGAGATTTAGTTTTCCTTATGGAAAGACCGTAATGTTGTTATTTTTACTCACAGCTTTATGGATATCAATGTTTCTCTTTATGCTAAGGCATATTTATGTAATAATATCATGATGCAGATTCAAGTACAAGCTAACAAGGTGGCCCTTGGGGTCGCCCACTTGCAGGATCTACTGCAGCATTGGGGTAATGCCCTGTGTACTATAGCTCGAGTGTCGTCAGATTCTCTCTCTACTAAGCGTACGCCACCCCGGGGTCGGTGTCATAGCAGGAGTGCTTCGGTCAGGTGCTCTAGAATGCCACCTTCTTGGCACTGCCACTTTGCCTCTCCTCCTGATAGGAGGGCCTCGGCTGCTGGCTAGACTCCTTTTCTTGTCTCTATTGTTGCTCGACCTTCAACCACTATTCCTGTGTGGCCTCCTGTCACTTTTGATAAAGTTCCCCACTTTTCTCTCGCGATCTCTCTCAGGCGGGAGGAAGGAAAACTAGAGAAAGAAAAAGAAATAGATGATGGGTGGTCACCTCCCAACCAGACCCCTAGGCCCAATGTTTGGGGCAATCCGAATGATAAAGATCCTCCTCCCTCTTCTGCTACTGCTCTCGCAGCTTGAGGGATTTTCTTATATGTTTTTTGATGAATAGCTATATGATTCCAGCATGATGGCACGTGACTCTTTGCAGGGTGATTTTTTATCCCCTGGTCCTTTTTTGTGAATATTGTACTTTGTTCTATATATTAATAGTAAATGCCTCTATTCATCAAAATATATATATTCATTTGATAAAAAGTGATCATGGATGGGAATATTGCTAGAATTTGGATTGTGTGGTGTTATTTATTGGATAAGAAAAATAACACACAACTCTTTTCTAGGCTTGGGAGAGGAAGTCTGATGTTGTTCCTTAAAGGAATTTTAAACAAGATGATTTTGATTGGGTGGTTTAGAATTTGGAACAATGTTTTAGGTTGATGGATAGGATAAATTGGAGTATAAGTAGGAAGATGGAGGATCTACATTAAGTATGGAGGATGTTGGATTAAAATAGTATACAAATAGTAGTCCAAAGATATGTAGTCACAAACTGGAAATAAGGTTCCATAGGGTATGGCATATACTTTAGGGTTACTATCTAAGGGCCACATCCCCTTTAGAAGATATAAGTATAGGAGATATAAAAGGAATAAGGAGATATATTAATACACATAATTCTAATTTTGGGCCCAATCTATAGATGTGGTCTTTTCATTCTGACTTATGACTTAATAGGATTCAAAATATTTTCCTTGTTACCTCAATAGAACTGACTTTGAGGTTAATAGACTACAATAGAAGAGATCTATTAGAAATAGAACTCTGACATGTATCCCTCATATTTCTTGCTCATATCAGTTCCGTTCCTAGGACCCTTATTAGGTTTTGTGGGCCTTTTGCCGAGAGATATTGTTAGATCTTAAAACTACTACTAGATGAAATAAATAAAACAAGAAATGGAAGGAAGGATATAATTGATAAAAATGCTATTCTCTTAATGTCTACTCTATAAGAGGGGGTTAGGTGCCAAGGGGATGGAAAATGAAAAGGGGAAAATGTTCATAAAGACCTACGAAGAGATGTGACTATTACTATAACTAACTAGACAATTGCAATGGGACACAATATAGGATTAATATCATCACAAATCTCAAATACCCTTTGCAAAAGGTGACAATAAGAACAAGAGAGATTCAAGAAAAAATTAAAATACAAAAGGAAAAAAGGCTAGTGCTAGTAGAATTAGAAGTAGATAAGAATATAAATCGGAAAGAGACGAACAATAATGAAATTATAAATAAAGACAAGTTTGGAGCATGCCAATGAGGGTATTGTTAAGCGTGTTGCTGTAGATGTTTTGAGAAACAGAAGAGTAGTAGAAATAGAGGGGATAAGACCCCCAAGAAGATAGGATCATGCCTAAGCGAAGGGGTAAAATATTGAACAATATAAAGAATACTTTCGATGGATATGACAGAGGAAGAAGACTGTTGTTAGGGGGAAGTAGCATTGAGTCTCCTACCCTACCAAAACATTCAAACTCTAGATTTAATATGGAATTCAGTAATATTAAAATTAATTTGGACGATAGGTTTGATAAATTTATGTGAACTCCAAAAGAATTCTAGCTATAACAGAGGAATATTTGAAAGAATTAGTTAATATGAGTATAATGAAAATAAGAAAAGAAGATAACAAGAGAGAAGAGATTAATCAAGAATGAAGCATATAGGTGCATCCAAATAGGATGTCATTTATAAATTAAAAAAACAAAAAAATATTGGAAGAGTCACAACCCCTAGACTAGGATCGATCCTCCTAGGCCTAAAACTAGAAGAACTATGATAGAGGAATCACCACATTAAAGACAAAAAGACTAAGAGAAAGAGAAAAAAAAAACATGGACCAAGAAATTCCTTGGAGCGAGATACTAGGAGAATATTAATTTGACTTAGAATTGGAAAGAGATAAATGGGAACAAGTCAAAGCCTTGGAATAATAGATGTAGGGAGAAGAAATTTGAAGTAGAGACCAATGTTGCAGTCCTAATAGGAATTAGGAAAAAATCTGAGAACTGCATGTTTACAAGATTGTAGAGTCCAGTTGACTGTGGAAAGTGGTGTCTTAAAGGTCTATAGGAATTTTAGAACCCTTAGTGGGAGTCTGTGATTGGTGCAAGATAATATCTCATAGTTGGGACTTGGTAAGGAAGGAGTGTCCCTAGGAAATCTATAAACTTGGAGAATTGGAGGAGAACCAGTTGGAAGGAATCACCTAGTATAGTAGGTATACAGAGACTTGTGAAAAGAAGAAGTTGCAGACAATCCTATTGGAGGATTAGAATAATTGGAGACATCATCCAATTATAAAGGAGGGTAGCCCAACCTACACTTTTGTTGTGTGCACTCTGCACCAAAATTTCTAACACTGGGACCAACTTACAAATAAGCATCTCGAATCAAACTCATAAATAATTCACACAATTATTAATCTCTCTCTCTCTCTCTCTCTCTCTCTCTCTCTCTCTCTCTCTCTCT
>MU227831.1:2594457-2607822 GCA_018584345.1 Thuja plicata | reverse complement strand
AACACGAAATTAAATTGAAACATCTTCAATTTAAAAAACTGAATATCCATTAAATATACCAACATCACACATGTTTCGTTTGATGTCAAATCTAAATCACTTTTCAAAACTAGTACGAAAACACGAAATTAAGTTGAAACATCTTCAATTTAAAAAACTGAATATCCATTAAATATACCAACATCACACTTTAAACACGTTCCTAGCCTTTTCCTTTATTTATCAAAGAGATTTTAACACCCAAAAATCTCTCCTACTTATTGTACAGCCTTAATTTTGAAAGGATTTTGATAAACATATATATCTAAGCCAAGAGTAGACTCATTACATACAAAGGCCAAAGCCTCATTAATAATTTTGAAAATATCTTTCACATTAATTTTATCAGGTGGGTCCCTCTAGGAAGGAGGAGCGCTTCTTTAGGAAGGTGGAGCCCACAAGCTGAGTGACATGACATGTCATCTTTATATTTTCACTTACTTTTCTGGGCCCACCGTGGATCCCACCTCGGAGCGACATCATATGTGGAGCACAAAAGGACACCAATACGGGAGGGCCCACAAGCGTCATGCCACGTAATCAACGGAACACGCGTGCCACACGATGCAGGACTGCCTTTTCTCCAGTTTACGTAGATTCACAGTCTGATAAGACTATCTTTCCATCAATCACCATCGTATATGATTGTCTCCATATCTCATTAAAAGTTTCTTGGGTGGTGGGGAGAAATTTGATTCTACTACAACAAAGTTCCAGTGTGCTTACCAATGCACTCCTCTCGTGGAGGAGGTGCATTCCTCAATCCAATTTCCATGTCACATAGTCATGAAAAAGTGAGCATCCCTATGTGAACAAAGTTAAAAAGTTTGAATTCGTTCACCATTGGTAAAGTGGTAGTCATGGTTATAAAAATACAATTTGACATAACTTAATGTGTTTTTTTTTTTTTTAATTTTTTAATTTTTTTTTTTGGCACTTTAACAATATTGTGGAGGTGGATTGTGAGGAGCAAATTAGTAAAAATGGAGTGAAAATCTGTCGTGGTATACAAATTTGAGTTTTCGTACGAATCTATATGATGGTGCTATTTTGTGTGGAGTATAGTTGTGTTCTAAGTTGATTTCTACATATGCCTACCTCATTGGCAATCCAATTCATTAGAGCTAAGATTGAAGATAGTAAGAAAGTTAGATAAGAGGAGTTGCAACTTTCTATTTAAAAGAGAACACACTTGAGGAAGTGGAGGCAATAATTAGTGGGGAGTTTGAAGTGGAGGAGGTTTCATGAGGTGAATTGGGCTTGGTCTTAGGTTTTCAAATATAAGGTGAAGAGTTTTTTGTTGCAAGGTGGGTGCCCTTGGTCTCCTTGTGATGTGCAATGTGATACTTGGGTTCGTGACATGACTTAACTGCCTCCTGTGTTCTATAAGTCTAGTGGTTGTATCAGGCATTAGCAGGTCAATTGTTTGGTGCAATGACAACCAACAAGTGGTATCAAAGCCTAGGTCATAGGTTCAAACCTCACACTTGCGTTGGGGGATCATTGCAAGGTGTGTGCCCTTGCTCTCCTTGTGATGTGTAGTGCGACGCTTGGGTTCATGAAATAGATTAACTGCCTACCATATTCTATAAGTCTAGTGGTTGTATTGGGCATTAATAGGTCGATCTTTTGGTGCGACAACAACCAACACTGATGCAGAGGGTTGGGTGGTTGATGCTCGATCAACTTTCTAATGTTTCAACTTTGAGTTGTTTAAGCATATACTCCTACTTAGCCCTCAAGCTTCAAATGTTTCCAAACTACTCAAGCACCTTCCTAATAGCCAATGTGGTTGTCTTAGGTCTATTTAAGTTGGATTTGAAAGGATTCAACTGGTTATTGGTTCCTAGACCACCCCAACACTCCAATTTTTTCAAACTGGCCTAAGAGGCCCAATAGTCTTCTAATAGGTCAACAATGAGTTAAATGTGAACTTTTCTTACAAATCTCCCAAAACACCAGACTAACTCTTTATGTTTTTAGCCACCCATTTCAGAATATGACAACATACCAAAAGATTTGCATAGGTTGTTTTGGACAAACTTGTTGGTTCTCAGACTGTACCCTGACAATGAGCCTAAAAAAGAGGTCATTTTCCAAATCAACTATAAGCCATACTTATCTCTTGACTTCCAAACTTGCAACAGTCTTCAAAAACACCCCCAATCCAAGGAATCTTTGATCAATTTGATCCTTAGACCTTCCCAAACATCAAAGCCCCAATTTGGCTCCAAATTGCCCTTAATTCTAGGGCTTCCTAAAGAAACACACTCCAATTACTCCTGCAATCAAACAAGGGTGGGTTCACCTTGTATTTGGTGTGTCTAGACACCTTAAATCATAAAAAAATATATCTTGTTAAAGCAAATCTTCTAAGGTGAAGGATTTGCCAAACTCAATCCCACTACAGTTAGACATTATACATGATTCTAAGGTGATCAAAAAGACAAGGAAGGGTATCTACAAGGAGTATCTAGTTAAGTGGCAGGGACTACCTAAAGCTGAAGCCACTTGGATGACAGAGATGGACATTCTGAAGCATGGGGTCACCATTGAAGACCTCCTAACTCAAGGGACTTGAGTTCTTTATCCCAGGGGAGTATGGTGCAAAGAACCTCCCTTTTTAATGTGTTTGGTGTGCTTTAGGGTTAGGTTAGGTGTTTGGTGTGAGTGACAAAAAGGTCCACTAGGTTGGATCCATTTTGGTTCATTTCCATGTTTGTAAGAGCCGAATGAGCTCATAAAGGATATTGTGGTCAATTTGGCCTAAGAAGGAAAAAATTGCTATTTTTGTGTAGTTTGGGTTTAGTGTGTGTCTTAGGACCCTAAATGTCCTAACTAGGGTCATAGAAGTCAACCACAACCATCGAGTTGACAAAAAGAGTCAAATTGCACAAAATGCAAAAAGTTGCTACCAACTTTGAAAAGTTGCTCGAGAAACTTTTGCAACTTCTTGAAAGGAAGTTTCAAAATGAAGTTAGAGCAGTTGTAACCACTCATGCTCGGTATATGAGCATGGATTTGATGATTTTGAGAGGTTAATGAAATTTTGGATTGCAGAACTTGTTTTTTGTACTTCTGTATGGATGTCGATGACTGCATCCTTGTAATTCACAGTGCTTTCTGCATTCTGTACGGCTGTGTATAGATTGGGAAAGGAGATCGGACCCCATGGGGGTGTATTGTTTCAAGATATCTTTCTTTTGAATACTTTAGTTTTCTTTGAAGTTATAGGAGTAGAGAGTTATAGTATATTTAAGGTCACTGGTTCGTAATTCCCATTTGCAGAGTCACAGTGCCAAACAAGGCTCTAACCTAAGCATCCACGGGCGGAAATGGATGAAACCATAGGGGATGGAGGGTTAGAGTCTATACATAATCTTTTTGTTTTCATTTTTTTTTTTTCAATGAATTTTCTAGACCAAGAGTGAAGCTCTGTGGCCGACTATTAGAAATAGGTGAGCCTGGACAGGGGGAAGTTGGATTTTTTTCAAGCACCCATGATATTGGGGAAAAGACTTAGAGGCATTTCTAGAAGCCCTAAAGAGTCTCCTTGGAGAATCCAAAGGTGGGAGGAGGTGAAATGAATTTTGAAGACCAATTTGGTAGCAATTGGTCAAGATCGGTCTAGAGGCCTAATTAATAGGTTGAAAACTAGGGCCTAGTGGAAACTAGGGTTTTGGGTGCATCCAAAAGTCAAGATTTTGGATTTTAATAGGGTTGGTGGATACCTTTAATATTTTCAAGGTCTTCTATGGATTTTTTTGTAGGAATTGGGATCTTTAGCCCAAAAACAGTGAATTTTGACCTACTAGGAAACAAGCCAATTAGGCCTCCTAGTGAATTTGATACCAATTGGATTGGTAAAGTAACCAAAAGTGTGGGAAAGAGTTCTAAAGAAATTTGAATGGGCCAATAACATAGATTAGAGTCTAAGGAGATGTATGGGAAGATACTAAGCCCATTTTGGGATTCTAGGGGAAAATCTAGTGGAGAAGCGTAGGGAATTGAGGAACTAGTTGGACTAGTTTATCCTATGAACATTGGAGTCTTCTACAAATCAGCTATACCTTGGAGGAGAAGTTGATACAGAGTCTCTTGGAGATCCACATTAGAGAAGAACACAAGAAGAGATAACCATTGGATGGTTAGAAGAGATTAGGAACACTTTGGGGAAAGAAATCACTAGAATCCTAAACCCTCTGCATCAAAGAGGTGCCTATAGGGAAACATGAACCTATGATGCAACAACCTGAGGATCTACCTAAGGAGGCACCTTTCTCTATGGAGATGTTGGTCTCTGAGGAGGACCCTGACCCTATAAAGGAACCTATAAGCGAACCTGTCTAGCCAACTGTATCCATCTGTGTCTCTGCCTACCCTAATCTGCAACTGGTCTAAGATGTGCCTTTCTCCGCAAAGGTACCTGTACCTATCTTTGTCTAGGATGACCATATCCACCACCTTGAGCTCTCACATGACCACCTTGCATCCGAGGTCCCACAACTCTCTGTACCGAAGGATCTCTCTGAACTCATTGTCTCTGTTCTCTCCTCCTACCACCACCACCACCACCACCATCACCACCATCTCTACCATCATCATCAGAGGTCTCATTTGCATCTGGGATAGGCTCTATAGTATCTGTAAATATGGTAAACCTGTGACGAGATAACCACTCTCGGTACTCCGTAGACATCCCCACATCAACAACATACTCCAACATCTCCCATCTGACATATCCCAACCGATCTATCTCTACACATGCAAACTAATAATCTACCTGAGATCCCCACATGGATCGCTCTGCCTGGACTCATGCGTATAATGCCATACCCTGAGGCATGTTCTGGACTCTATCATATTATTGTAGAACTCTCCCAAAGCAGAATCTCTCTATAAAAAGTGGTGACCGACCAATCATCTATTAAGGGGAAAACATATATGGAAGCTCATCATCATCCTCTCTCCATCCCTCACATCCCAAGTAAGGCCTCCACATGAACTGATCAATATCATCAATAGTCCTCCACCAGTACTCAACCTTACCCAGACGATGTTGAACAACCATGCCATCATACAAGAATGCATAAGGATATCCTCAACCTCGCACTTGAGCTGCTATAGGTCTCATGATCGGGATGTGCTCCCAGGTCCATAACTGTAACAAAATTGCACCTGCTGATATCGTTGCACTAGCTTTGTACACAACCTCGTGTAAATCATGATACAACTATGCCAACACACAAGATCCCCAATAAAATCTTCGATGATGTGCAATCAAATCCTCCAAGATGCGACCCCATCCGACTGAGAATATGCGACCTTGTATACCTGGCAGAAGTAAACCACCAATGACTGCACCCAAGATCACTGGAAAAGTGGTAAATGAAGAAAACTGAGCCCACATAATGGTATCATCTCCAAATACCCGTCTGCATGCACTATCATCATAAACCTGATCGTAATAAACTCTCTCTCCTTGGGTAGGAATCCTCAACAATCTGTATGCATCCTTAGGAATGATAGTCATCTTGCCGAGGGGTAGATGGAAAATATTATGGTTAGAGTGCCAACACTCTACCATAGCTGTAAGTAAAACTCAGTTCAGCTGAAATTGAGGGAGATCAAGAAGTAATCCTAAACCACACTGCTCAATAGTCGGTCTCTCTGGATCCGTCAGCTCATCAACCAAATCAAAAATCCAAGACACAACATTCCGTACATATCACTTACGTAAATGTACCTACATTTTACAAACAAAGTGAATTATATTAGCATCTTTATATTAGTGGATCATTTCAAGTTAATCAAACAAATCAAATCTATCCTTGGTCTTTTTTAGCGCATCAACCTATTGTTCCTAACCTCTAGATCTTGAGAAGGGAGCAATACATCAGTTTTTCTACCCAATCTGCTTGACACATCAAACATCCATTTATATGATTATTCTAACATCCTAACCACTTAGTAGAATCATTGAAATACATCTATCTATCTTGGAAATCAATCTGATAATCTAGACGATCAATTGAAAGCAGTTTGTTCATCCTAAATTAGGATTTTCATCAATTTTCTAGCAGACATCACTTGGCTAAGTGTACGCGTCATTTCAAACACCACGTATCATTTCAAACATCATACACATCATTTCAATCATTGGAGGCATTACTTTACAGTATATGCAGTATTTCTAAAACCTATGCGTCATTTAAAACTTCCTAGACGATATTTAAACATACATTTGCCAAAGGGTTTGCTACGCGACATTTTAAACATTGGAGGCAATTTTGGACCTAACTGCTAGGTGGTGTTTTACTACTCATACGTGTCATTTCATCGAGCGGATGCGGCGTTTAACAACTCTAGGAATCATTAAAACTATCCTAGGCAGCATTTTGCACATTCTAATCTAGCAAGCATCTTCAAATTCAATAAATGCTATCAAAACATGGTAATAAATGCACTAGGAAGGTCAAAACCACTTACCGAAGTTCCTTAGTCTAATGGTCTCTAATATCGATGCGCTCGCTCGAATCGATGCGCTCGAATGGGGACCACCATCGTTGTCGATCTCACCAGGATCAGAGCAAAATATCTATGGTAAAAAAGTGAAAATGAATAGTAAATTTGGGTTTTTCAACCTATTTAAGCTATTTGACCTAATTTTGGAGAGATTTTTGACCCAGTTAGACCTAATCTGCATTTTCTACATAGTGGGACATGTTGTGACATCATCATCATCATCATCAATATTTTTCAGAAATGAAAAGATCTTGGATCTTATTCTACATCAATTTGATTAATCTTTTGCATTTGGACATCAATATGCTTTCATTTCTGAGGGGCATCATCATATCATCAAAATCAGGATTTTGCATCATATCTTACATCAAATTTGGGGCATTAAAATTTCAAAATTTTATCAGTGGGGCATTCTGCATCAGTTTCACATTAGGTTCTGCATCTATCAAATCAAGGCATCGCATCAGTTTCTCATCAGGTTTTGCATCAGAGTTTCATATCAGGTTATCAAGTTTCGCATCAGGTTTTGCATCAATCAATCAGCATCAAATCAATGATCAAGACATCAAATTTTCTTTGAATCAATGTGCTTCGCACATCAATTCAAAGAGGGGCATTTGTAGACACCTAAAATTGACCAGGTGTTCTCTAAATCAAGCAAATTTGTATTTTCATCAAATTGCTCCTAATCTCATCAAACTGCATCAAAATGGATCAAAATCAAATCAAATGGACATTTATTAAATCAAAATGAGATAAATCAAATTAAATCAAAGGATTAATTAACCATGACATCAAATGATCAAATATAAGCCTAAAAGGGATAATCAAAACTATATAATTGATTTTAATCAATTAATTGTATAGTTTAAATCAAAAATCAAATCCAACCTATTCATCCCTACATGGCTAATTTAATTAATTGATTGAATTAAATAATCCTAATATCGTTCAACATAAATTTGAGCAACCAATGGGAATTGAGAACACAAAGCACATGGATCACTCCTAATTTACAATCTCAATCACTAATTTTGAACTTTTAATCTCAATCACTCAAATTTGTCTCTTTGTCCCAACCTTTGAGACAATTATTTAAATTGTCCCCCCATTTGAAACCCTTTGAAAGCCTCTCACTCAACCATGAATTAACTATGATCAATTAACTCCACCCCCTTACACTTGAGAGAATCCTATAAATAGAAGCCATTTTGAGAGCATTAGAGATCCTAGAAATTTGAATTCAAAGCATCAAACCTCTAGTCATTTTCGTAGCAAATTTAGCATAATTGAGAGATTATCATAGCATTTTAGCATTATGGAGATCATTTTGAGTGCATTTGGGTCCAATATCATCATAATTTGAGAGAATTGAGCTAGATTTAGGCATTTATCTTTATCAAATTCTTGTTCTAGGACTGTCATTGATAGAGATTAAGGTTGAGAGATTTATCAACATGCTTAGATAGAGAGCCATGAGATGCTTATTGATTTAATTGCAATTCTTAGCTTAAATTTCCATTATTATTCCATAGAATTGTAGTTAAATAAACTAATTTCATGAAGGTGTAATTCATTCACACACACTTTGCTACAAGGTATTTTAAGAAAAATGGAAAATTAAGTAGCAATTATGAAAACTAAAAAAAAAACTTGATTATAAGAAACATGCAAATTTTGATGGTTTGTAATTAAAAATATTTTATAAAAGTATTTTAGGTGGAAATCATACTTCAAAAGAGTAAAAATTCTAGTTGTATGCAAAAAGAGTTCTAGAAGAAATTACAGTTGAGTAGAAAACTAAAAGACACATTAAAAATATTTGAAAAAAAAATCTAAGAAAGAAATTACATTAAATATCATTGACAATTTTTTAGTCTTAAATTTAAAATATAGAAAAATAACTAAACAAAAAAATATGCATAGAAATTTAGATTTAAAATTTTAAAAATATTAACAAAAAATAAATTCATATGAATATGGATCCAATTAATCTTATCTAGAAAATTCATTAAAAATTTAAAATGAGAAATACACAAATAACTTAACATGCTTATGTAAAATCTTAATCTTATCTAAAAATGTAAGGTTTAATTGAAAAACTATAACATGAAGAGTCCTTCAAATGACAAGTGAGACCAACTTACAAGCTGGATAGATGTAGTACAATTAGATGTGGTGAAAGAGAACTATATTTTTCTAAAACATGATCTAAGAAAAACTAACTTATCATGGGTTTTATAACCTCCCTATACATGCAGGTTTCAATATAAATTTTTTTGCTTGATCTTAGAAATTTCAAAAAATATGAAAGTATCTACAAGGAGGTTAAGGAATGTTTCCAAAAGACACTTGGCATAATATAAGATGTTTGGTGGAGGATTGCATAAGCTATAAGGTGGATTTGATACTTGAATAAAATAACCTATGCAAAGAACTAGGAGTTTTTAATATTGCCTACTTATAAAATAGATCATTTTTTTTCATAAATAAGTAAGTAGAGTTTAAGGATTTTAAAATAGCTATAAGAGGGGCATAAAACTCTTCAAACATATGTGAAGGATAATTTTTGACAAAAAAAAAAGGTTTCTAGTAACTAAAGGTTTGTGATCAATATCAATGTTTTCAAAAATAAGAAAGGAAAACAAAAGATTTTAGAAGAAAAGAGTAGGCATGCAGTAATTCAAGTGTCTAAAAGTCCAATCAAGGTAATTTTTTTATTATCTAAACTAAGATAAAATTGTCTAAACTTAAAACTTGGTTTTATTAATAGCCTATTGAACATTTAAGCACTTTTACCTTTTTTTTTTTCTTGTCATACATTTTGACTTTTAGACTATAAAAATAAATATTTGTACCAAAGACTAAATGAATTGAAAATGCAAAGAATTATTTCACTAAATTTGAAGACATGACACTTATAATTTTTTACTTAATGCTTTAAATATATAAATTAAAACATATATGGAAACAAGGGCCTCCTACTCTTAAAGAGTAGGAGCCTATTGTATAGGCCACAACACTATCTAGTTCACTTTTTATAAGTTTACAAATTGTTTTTATGTAGTTGTCCACTTTATGTAATAATGACCCCCTATTTTAGTAGAGAATCATACGGGATGATAAATTCATCTTCAAGGCCATAGTTGTTAAGTTGTCATTGTTTACTAGTATTATATTACCATAGATTTAAATATATTTTTATTAATATCATATGAGATTCTTCTCTTATTCATAGATGGTCATAATTTTTTTTTTTTAATTTGGAATTTCTTGATTTGTATTTTTGTTGATTCATATCTAGCTCTTAAAATTGTGTTCATATATGTATTAGTGTGTTTTTTTAAGTCTTGAAATTATCACTAATGATTAAGCAATTAGTCATCTTTTGGCAATTTATCATGCCTTATATTGAATATCATTTTCTGATCTTTATAAATTATATCCTACCAGTTTATATAAATTTGACACTTCTATTTCCATATATATTGAGTTCATACACATCATATTTATCTTCAATAATTATGAATATGTTGGGTCTACATTGAAATAAGTTGTTAGTGATTATATATTTTAGGATAAATTTAGCTTTGCATCTGTAATTTTATTATAATTTGATAACAATTTTTTTGTTTATAAATGCATATTTTCAAGATAGATGAATCAATATAAGGGACACTATTTGAATAATATTTGGAATAACCTTATGCACAAGGTATAGCTAAGTCATTTTATCATATTACTTTCATTTCTCTTTAAACTTTTTAGCAAAAAAATTCAAGGAATGCCTTCCCTAACATAGAAGAATTATAAATATCGAATATTTGGTTATTTTTAGACATTGACTTAAATTACTTGTAGTCTTATCATGGGCGATGAATTTTATTTATTCCTCGAGTTCAAGATCTTGAGATAAAATATCAAGATCAAATTATTACTCGTCAACTTTCTAAAGATCAAACTACTACCCATCAATTTTATGTACTAATACAACTTTTTAAAGCCTTCAAGCATTATAATGAAGAGGTAAGGTAATGCAAAAACTAAATAGAAATGATAATTACAAAGGACATTGTAAATATAACTTATTATTCATTGACCCACCCCATTTCATAACTAAACTTATGAATTCTTTTTAAACAAAGACCAACAAAATATATCATAGGATACGATCTTGAGATATCTATTTTTAGCAAAATGCCCTTGATTTTTCACTTTGAGAGAGTAAAACTCCTAATCCATTAAAATCTTATTTAAGATGTTGTGTAACAACAAAACCTCCTTGTTTCATAAAGATAATAGAAACTCATTTATAGTGATTAAAATATCGAGTTTAGTTATAATTTATATGTTCCTTGCCTCTTCTCATTCATTTATGGGACTAGGGTCATGGAAGTATTCTTGGGTGTTTAGGAATTTCAAAAGTATTATATGAAAAATCAGGCATATAAATCCTTCATTGAAATTGAAGCATTAAGGCACTAGTATTTTTTTCATAAAAGGTCAAAGGCCTGAACTTTGTATTAATATAATTATGAGGTTACAATGTATATTACTTGACCAGGACAAAATGGGACAATGACAGTCCCTCAGACCAAAACCAAACACTATCAAAACCACCATCTGCTATTTAAAATTTACATCAGACCTACACCCCTTATCAGCTTTGAACTTCAAAACTATATTAATATATTAAGGCCCTAATATTGTGATATAAATAAATATACTTAAATATATAAGGTTGATCTTGACTACCGAGAATTGAATCCTTATTTTAACTAGTTCATAACATTTGCATTAACAATATCATAAATGTAAATAAAGTTATTAAACAAACTTGTTAGCATGACTTATCATTTTGTGAATTTAATTATACTTTAATTGCAATCTAAGATATTGTAGTGGGTGAATTCTATGTTCTAATCACATTTTCATTAAAGTATTTGATGAAATAATTATAATTCTAAAGTGCTTAGTGGTCTAAATTATTGCCAAGTTGAAGATAAACAATGGGAAAAATATATTTGTATCTTCACATGCATCCATCTCACGTGAACATTACCGACAAATATCATATATAATTCTTTTTCCTTTTTTGATAAAATTAAGAAATAAAATTTAATACTAAAAAGAAGGTTCCTCTCACTTACAATTATTACAAAAATAATATTTTAAACTCATTAATAAAATGATTCACATATCAACATCCATGTCCAATTAACCAAAAATAATATTATAATCTCATTAACATAACGATTCTAAGTATCATCATCTATATCTGATTAACTTAAAAAATTATTATAATCTTATTAACTTAATAATTCCAAACATTATCATCCATATCCAATTAACTAAAAGAATATTATAATCTCATTAACATAATGATTCCAATCATCAATCATCAACATCCATATCTAACTAACTATAATATGAAAAGGGCAACATTAGCTCAAAAGTACAATAAAGTCATAACTAGCAAAAATTCCATCCCAACTTTTCTAGATCTCATACATTTCTCTTTACACCCAATAATAACATACATCAATTTTGACTATAATGTAGTACTACTATTGGCTTTTAGTGAGATGTAGTGAAACCCACTAGTTTCTATGGTGGATAGCAATCCTAGAGACTCCTCTAAAAGCCAAGTGGCCAACAACTCATTACCTTTTTGTTGATTATCATGCCAAAAAATGTAGTTTGATGTATGAAATGAAAAGCATATATGAGTAGAGTCCTAGTTTGCTTAGAGTGATTGTCTACTATACAATACAATACAATCTCACTTGCCCACAAATTTTTGTAAGCGTGTTACAAACGGCAAGGAAAAAGTGTACATGAAACCAATAGTTATGGTCACCATATAAGACACTAAATTTCTTTATATTGCTTTGTCATTTAGCTTCAAGTTGGAAAAATAATAATTTGGTACCCCCACAAATTTGATTCTTGGCAACTTCTTCCTTAGATATATTTATTATATTTTCTACACTTTTATCAAGTTGTGGGGTCTTTATGTTGCACTAATGGCCAAGTTTTCTCATTTTTTTTTTAAATTTGTGTGGAGCCCAAAATAGCTGGCTAATAATCTATAATCTAGGGGGGATGAAATTTAGGCCACCTTGAAATTTGCCTTCATCTAATTGTACTTGATATTAGTTCTTAAGATTTATAAAATATTGCCTTGATCTAATTAGTACTTGATATTGCTTCCTCACAAGCACGAGCACTCTCGTAGGTCCCAAGGTCTAAGGCTATGTTATTTTGGAACTTAGTATAATGGTGAAATTTGTATGTATATTTTAATTTTAATATAAATTTAAGTTTATGTGGAGAAAATATATTAGTTGTTTGCAGTTAACTTCATGCATTTTAAGTTTCTAAACGGTATATTGAATTTCAATAATTTTTTGTTAACTTTGCACGCATTTTAACTATTATAGCTTGTTTTGGCTTCTATGTAGTAAAGCTGAATGTTATGAGATTCATTATGTGTGCAAGGGTAAAAATAGTCATTTCAAAGTGTCGTTCGAAATAACTAAAATTTTTACCCATTACTCATTTTCTTTGACAACTAAAAAAATTATACAATTGATCTTAATTCATTTTTTTATCAAAAAATGGATGGCTATTGGTCTACTAGATGATTTTTAGAAGGTTTTTAATTAGGTCAATCCAATGAATGGTAGTTGGAACATGGGCGGATGAATTTGTGAGAAGTTGGATTTCATTTTTCTAGTTTTTAAATTTGTTCATATATATATATATATATATATACATATATATATATATATATATATA
>MU227831.1:2583510-2594407 GCA_018584345.1 Thuja plicata | reverse complement strand
ATATATATATATATATATGAACAAATTTAAAAACTAGAAAAATGAAATCCAACTTCTCACAAATTCATCCGCCCATGTTGGTCAGGTTTTATTTTATTTTATTAATTTACACTCACTTTTATGCTTTTAGTTTATTCTTTCATTTGCTGGACTTATCTATGCAAGTGACACAATTCATAAAAAATGACAAATAACTTGATGCTTGTCTAGCTCCATCTACACAGATCCTCAAGTATTAGTCTTGACCTTCACCATATGCATTCCTTTACACATGTTACATCTATAATTGTGGAACTAAATTACATGTAAAACTGACTCACAAAGCTTTAGTTTTTAAAATCAAAATTGGGTCCTTGGTGACTTCCTACAACCAACTATTTTGAACCTACTTGATAACAAGTTCATTACTTTTATTTGGATTTTATGTTTAAGGATTATCCCTAATCAATTCTAAACCATCTGAAATCAAAATCTTGCATTCCTACTTCACACTTTCATTACAAATGCATTAAGAGAGTGTCAACAATGTGTCATTTCCCCACATTAGCATATATGAATTCATTGCATGTTGTCTTTAATCCTAGATTCCATGTCTTTGAATTGGTAACTAAAAAGATCCTAAATGATGTTTATAGACACAACCTCTATGTAAATGTATTTGTAGACATCAAGGAAAATGATTTTCATATGTCAAATTTGATAGATTTTAGATGCATGTGTAGTTGTTTAGATCCACACTCACAAAGATTATTTTCACAACCATGAAAGTGAACTAAAGTGATAAAAAAATAATTTACTACTTCAAAAGTGTTTATCTAGCATCACACAATGCCCTAGTTTAATTGTTGAATAAAATAGTGGCATTTGTCACAGACAATCTTTATTATATCTCTAAATAAGTAACCTTATTTTATATGACTTCTATACATCTATTTTAGTATCATTATTAGCCCCAACTCGTAAATCTAGGATAGTTGTATATCATTTTATGATTAATCAAATTATAGTACTTTATTGGTATAAGTTGTATCATATTCCTATATGTTTAATTGGAGAACGTTGACTATCTTAAATTGATCCAAAGTAGTTGGGAGGTGTTTGCGCAATAATGGAAAATATTAAAAACATATTTTGTGGTATTTTCTACATTCTTATAAATTGTGTTTTTGGAGCAAAATTTGGGCTTGAAATTATTATTGGCCCCTTGAAATGGATAGCCAGAGGCATACTTTCAAAGGGACTAAAATTAGAGCTCTTGGGAATATTTCCAATGGTGTATAGAAATCCAAAATTTGACCACCAAGTTAGAATTTGTGACCCTGTCAATAAGGGGTACCAAAATATGCAATTCTAAAAAAAAATCTATTATGTTTGTTATTTTTTCACATCCAATTGTTCATTTTGAATTCCATAGCCTACATTGAATGTTGATATCCTATGTGTATGTATAATCTCTTTTGTAAATGATTACAAATGACTTTTGAAGATTCCCAACTCTTTTTACGAGTTTCACCATATTGTCTATTTTATTACAATATTGTTAGATTTTACACACTGGGTATTATTACCTGAATTTGTCATTGAATTAAGATCATATATCCCAAGAGTATTTCCCTTAGGATTCATTCCTTATAGATTGGGATTTTACATCTATTTTAAATTTATTATCCTTTATTTTAGATCCAATTTGATTTTATATCTACTCTACTTTATTTATATTGGGCTATATTTAGTAAGGTTTCATTTTGAATTGTGACATAGTTTTGCATCTTACCTACCATCCATGTTTTTTATACCTAGAGTTTTCTTATTGATTTAATTTTTTAAATTTGAATCATTTCTAATTTTTTGACTTAATGTCAATACCTTAATCCATTTCCTATCTTTTTCTCCTTTATGGTTTGTGAGTTGTGTGTGCCAAAGTCTTGGAGATCATTTTTTATTTATGAGAAAAATAATAGTATGATGAAATTAATAAAAATATTAGAATAAAAAATCTAATATCTGTATTCATGGATCAATGTGTGTAAAACAGAGGGAAATAACTATCTAATATAGACTCTAGACATGCTCAAGTGAAGGTGATAAGTGTCCTAGAGGAACAATGTGTTGGTGACAATTATTCAATTGTGTATTTTCATTGATGTTTAGATAAGTATAGTGATGTTTACACAAATGTCTAATCCTATCCGAGCATAGTCAGTATCTTTCGAGCTCTCTCGAGCATTGAAGATGACCAAAGTGATTCTTATTTCTAACCGAGTTCACTCGAACATTAAAGTGTTGGTCAGGCGTTGAAGGATTTCAGTGTTGACCGAGTAAAAGAGTTAGTGTAAGCCGATTAACAGTGGTTTATATTTTATGGATAATTAGTCATATGCAGCCGACATACATGAGTTTTATTATTTATTTGGAAGGATATCAAGGCCTACTTGACAAGGCTTATCATATATATAAGGTCAAGTTTGGATTGAAGAGTGAGGCAATGGTAATGTGGAATTGCATGTGAAGTGTGATATGAAGAGTGAAGGCGAAATCAGATGGGATTCTGAATGAGAACAGAATACAGAGGACTGCAACAGAGTATCCGATCAGTGAAGATCAAGTATTTAATCCAGAATAGAGATTTGAATCAGCAAAGACAGTTGCTTATCAAAATAGGTCAATCCATTGTTACTCTCTAACAATTGTAGCAGTGATCAAAATCTCTTAACATAGTAGACTTAAAAGTCTTTTATAAATCCTCTCACAAGGTGACATTTCTACATTGAAGTGTTTGAATACCTCTAACAAGGCCACTCCTTATAGGGTGATTAAATCCTCTAACAGGGTCACACCTAACAGTGTGTTATTGTAACCTTTAACGAGGTTGGATCCTAACATGGCTCACTTCAGAAGAGTGAAAAATAGTGACTAGTTTCTATTGGTGGTTTTCCCATATTGGGTTTCCACATTAAATATTGGTGTTATCTGTGTACATTTCATTTGCTTTATGGTTTATGTTTCTTCAATTAATTACTAAAGATAATCATAGTTAATTTCTTAAGATTTGCCATGTTAACAAAGTGACAGTGAAATATCTATGTTAACCGAGCAACACTATTAAATTTGTTTAAGACATCAAAGGGACTTGGATTTGTTTTTGTGGTAACTAATTCACCCCTCCTCTCTTTGTTACTCAACTCATTTCCAACAATTGGTATCAGAGCTTCAAGTGCTTACATGCAAGGTTTAAAGGCCTAAGCTAAAGATCAGAGATGTCTTATAGAAAGGAGATCCCTAAGCTCAACAAGGACAACTTCGTTGCATGGAAAGATCTGATGAGGCTACATTTATCTACTATTGGAGATACATGTTTCCAATTCTTGGATCACAAGTATGTAGAACCACCAAGACCTATGCCTATGGATCAGATGGTGGAAATGAAGTATCATAACATAATGATTATTTATATAGCCTCTGCACTTAGCTATTCTGAATTTGATGAAGTCAAGGACTACCCTACTGCCTTTGATATGTGGAACAAACTGCATGATATCTATGAAGGAGATGCAAATGTAAAGAGAGCCAAAGAAGAAAGTCTCAGAGGTCATTTTGATATGATTAAAATGAAAGAAGGAGAAAAAATTACAAAATATAGTGAAAGAATCAAGAAAAGTGTTAGTGCAATCAGAGCTGCTGGTGGAACAATTGAAGACAAAATAGTAGTCAGCAAGGTATTAAGAAATTTACTTCCTATCTATGCAATTAGAGTTTCAGCTATTCAAGGGATGAGATGCAGTAATGGCATAACTCTAGATGGATTGATTAGAAGATTATTATCTTTTGAGTTGGATAACTTTGACAATTATACTCCTAATCCTAGCAATCTTGAGTCAGCATTCAAAGCTAACTTAAACCTTGGAAAGATGAAGGGAAAATAGATTGACAGTGATAGTGATGATGAGGATTTGGAAATCATTGAAGAATTAATTGCAAGGAGAGATGCAAAAGGAAAAGGATAATACAAAAGAAGAATACCATTGATTTTCTTTTCATGTGACGAGGTTGGTCACATTGCTGCTAAGTGGTCGAACAACAGGTGAAAGAAAGTTCAACAAGTATAAAGGCAAGAAAGATTACAAAATCTACAAGGACAAATGTAATAAATCTTGTTATATTGCTAAAGATTCTGATAGTGATGAAGATGAAGATGAAATGGTTTACATTGCTATTAAGGATGAGTCAGATAGTGAAGACAATGAAAAGACAACACTATATTCTCATATTAGCAAGAATGACACCTGGATAATTGATAGTGGTTGTTCTCACCACATTATCGGTGATAAAACCAAATTTGAACATCTTGAACACTATGATGGTGGAAGTGTTAATTTTGGGAATGATGAACCCTTCTATGTGAAAGGTAAAGGTTTTATTGCTCTTACTGAAGGAATCAAATGTGATAATGCTTATTGGGTTGAAGGACTAAGGCGTAATCTACTAAGTGTGGCACATCTGAATAACATTGGTTTCAAGGTAGAATTCATGAATGGAAAGGCCAAGCTCCTGGATGGTAGAGGAAACCTAGTTGGAACTGGCAGGAAAATAAAATGTAATCTATTTTATCTTGATCTCAATGAAAGTTCATGTTTTATTGCACAAGTAGAAGAAAGATGGTTATGGCATAAAAGGTTGTGTCATATGAACTTTGAAAACTTGATCAACATAAGTAAGAACAAAAGAGTAAGAGGTATTCATGTTCTGAAGAAACCTGAACTAGCAATATGCAAACAATGTCAAATTGGGAAGATGGGAGAAACTAGCTTCAAGAGCAAGAACTACAATACATAAGAAGTCTTGGAATTGGTGCATACTGACTTATGTGGACCAATTGGAACAATAAGTTACACAGGTGAGAAGTACTTCATTCTATTTGTTGATGATTATTCTAGAATGCTGATTGTTATGTTTCTCAAAGAAAAATTAGAAGCCTTTCAGAAGTTCAAATGGTACCTAGCCAGAGTTGAAAAAGAAACAGGAAAGAAACTTAAATGCTTAAGATCTGACAGAGGGGGATAATTCATTTCCAATGAATTCAATGAGTTGTGCAATGAAAGAGGAATCAAAAGACAAGTATCTACCCCGGGTACTCCACAACTGAATGATATTGCAGAAAGAAGGAACATATCCATTATGGATTGTGCAAGAACCTTGATGATTGAGAAGGATGTTGCTACCAAATACTGGAAGAAAGCCATTAGCACTACAATTCACACCTTGAACTGAGTTCAACTAAAGAAAGGTACTGAGAAGACACCTTTTGAATTATGGTATGGCTATAAACCTAATGCTCATTATTTCAAAGTATTTGGAAGTAGATGCTACATCTTGAGGGAAACAAGAAATGGAAAATTTGATGTAAAAGGTGATGAAGGTATATTCCTAGGCTACTCTAGTAAAAGAAAAGCATATAAATGTTTAAATCTTACTACTCATAAAGTCATAGAAAGTGTGCATGTAAAGGTCGATGAGTTTGCAGAGAGAAATGAAGGACAGAGCAATAAAGATCCTGAAGACTACAAAAAATTTATGTATTATGAACTTGATACTATACCTAAGACACAGGAAATGGTGATTGGACAAAAAGCATGTCAACCACTGAATTCATCAGCACAAACTTTGTTGCAACTAGTGATGCTACCTGAAGAAACCGAGTCACAAATAGAGGGAACCAAGTCTCAGACTGAAGAAACTGATTCATAGACAGAGGCACCCAAGTCACAGATAGAGGTACCTGAGTCACAGACAGATACACCCGAGTCTTAGACAGTGGAACCCGAGTATCAGACAAAAGAACATGACAGAATATTTGACCATGGTGAACATAGTGGAGCAAGCCCAGAATCAAAGAGGAAGGATCTTGTACTTGCAAAATATGTTAGAAGGAATCATGCACCTCAACAAATAATTGGAGATCAGACAAAAGGTGTAATGACAAGGAGAAAAATAAAAGGCACATGTTTACTTAGTGAAATTGAACCTAGAACTATTAAAGATGCATTGAATGATGAGAAATGGATTGAAGAAATGAATGAAGAAATTGAGCAGATAGAAAAGAACAAAACCCAGACTCTTTTACCTAGACCAAAAGACAAGAATGTGATTGGTACTAAGTGGATTTTCAGAAACAAGACAAATGAGAAAGGTGAAGTTTCCAGAAATAAATCCAGACTAGTATGTAAAGGATATGCTCAAGAAGAGGGTATTGATTATGCAGAAATTTTTTCTCCTGTTGCAAGACTTGAAGGAGTTAGAACTCTTCTGGCATATGCTGCACATAAAGGATTCAAGATATATCAAATGGATGTAACATCTACATTCTTGAATGAAATTCCTGAAGAGGAAGTCTACATTGACCAACCTGAAGGTTTTGTAGATCCTAACAAAAGGAATATGGTTTACAAACTGCACAAAGCATTGTATGGACTAAAGCAAGCTCCGAGAGCCTGGTATGAAAGACTGCATGGTCACTTGATAAGTATTGGATTTCAGAGAACTAATGATAATAGTAGCTTGTACATCAAAGAAGGACCTCAAAACAAGATACTATTCGAATAAATATTTGTTGATGACATATTTTTTACTAGATATGATGACTTATGCAAAGCATTCTCAGAAGCTATGAGTAAGGAATTTGAGATTTCTATGTTTGGTGAAATCAAATTATTTGTTGGCTTACAAATTTATCAGATGAAGGATGGTATCTATATTACTCAGTCTAAATACATAAAAGAGATACTAAAGAAATTTGGGATGGAAGATTCTAGACCAGTTGGAACACCTATACCTACTGGAAATAAGCTATCTAAGGATGATGATTCAAAGGAGGTAAATCAGACTACATATAGATCCATGATTGGAAAAATTCAATATGTTGTTCACACTAGACTTGATATTGCATTAGTAGTCGGTATTGTTGCAAGGTTGTCAGCTAATCCTAGAGAGAATCATTTTATGGCTATCAAAAGGATTCTGAGATATCTTAAGGGTACTAAAGATTATAGATTATGGTATAAGAAAGGAGGAAACTTTGATTTGAAGACTTTTACTGATGCTGATTGGGAAGGAAGTGTCGATGATAGAAAGAGCACAAGTGGTGGAGCACTATTTCTTGGAAAGAGGTTAGCCTCCTAGACAAGCAAGAAATATAACTGCATTTCTCAATCTACAACAAAAATAGAATATGTTGTTGCAGCAGTAAATTGTTCAAACATCATATGGTTCAAACAATTGTTGTCAGGTATGAAGGTAGAAATCACAGAACCTATCATTATCTACTGTGACAACACCAGTGCTATTAACGTTTCAAACAACCCTGTGATGCATACTGAGACTAAAAATATTGCAATAAAGTATTATTTCTTGAGGGAATTGGTTCAGAACAAGGAAGTAAGATTGGAATATGTGAATACTTAAAAACAAATTGCAAACATATTCACAAAACCATTACCTAAGGATGCATTTTTGTATCTTAGAGGAAAGATAGAGGTGATTACCCTAATTGAGGCTTACTAAAACATAGTTTAGTGATACATCAACCAAGCTATAGAACAAACTTAACATGTTGATGCAGCTATTTATAGCTTATTGCATATAAATCAGTATAGACAGGTACATTATAATTTGATTGGATATGTCAGTTGGTGTCTTTGGCATTGGTTGTCAAAGAGGGAGAGATTACTGTATGTCATATTGATCAGTGAAAGAGGGAGATTATTGATGGAGAGATTGATGAAAGAGGGATAAATTTATCAGAAACATAGATTAATGTAAGAGGGAGAAATCTATATTTCAATGATTGAGGGAGTTTTGGATGAGAATTAGAATGAAGCTAGAGACATTAATAAAATTGGATGAGAATCAGAATGAAGCTAAGGACATTAATAAAATTGGATGAGAATCATAATGAAGCTAAGGACATTAATAAAATTTAATTCTTATGTCTGCTACTCTATAATTATTTGCATTATGACATGTTGTGTTACCATCAATGCCAAAGAGGGAGATTGTTGATGACAATTATTCAATTGTGTATTGTCAATGATGTTTACACAAGTATAGTGTTGTTTACACAAATGTCTAATCCTATCCAAGAATAGTTAGTATTTGCTAAGCTCTCTCAGACATTGAAGATGGCCGAAGTGATTCTTAGTTCTAACCGAGTTCACTCGGGTATTACAGTGTTGGTAGGGTGTTGAAGGATTTCCGTGTTGACTGAGTAAAATAGTTAGTGTAAGCTGACTAACAGTGGTTTATATTTTATGGATAATTAGTCATATGTAGCCAACATACATGAGTTTTATTATTTATTTGGAAGGATATCAAGGCTGACTTGACAAGGCTTATCATATATATATTTAAGGTCAAGTTTGGATTGAAGAGTGAGACAGTGGTAATGTGGAATTGCATGTGAAGTGTGATATGAAGAGTGAAGGCAAAATCAATGGGATTCTGATTAAGGACATAATACAGAGGACTGTAACAAAATATCCGATCAGTGAGGATCAAGTATTTAATCCAGAACAGAGATCTGAATCAGCAAAGACAGTTGCTTATCAAAACAGGTCAATCTATTGTTACTCTCTAACAATTGTAGCAATGATCAAAATCTCTTAACAGAGTAGACTTAAAATTATTTTGTAAATTCTCTCACAAGGTGACATTTCTACATTGAAGTGTTTGAAGACATCTAACAAGGCCACTCCTTACAAGGTAATTAAATCCTCTAATAGGGTCACACCTAACAGTGTGTTATTGTAACCTTTAACATGGTTGACTCCTAACAGGGCTCACTTCAGAAGAGTTAAAAATAGTGACTAGTTGCTACTGGTGGTTTTTCCCATATTGGGTTTCCACGTTAAATCTTGGTGTTATCTATGTACATTTCATTTTCTTTATGGTTTATGTTTCTGCAATTAATTACTAAAGATAATCACACTTAATTTCTTAAGATTTGCTATGTTAATGGAGTGATAGTGAAATGTCTATATTAACCAAGCAACAGGGTTAAAGTTGTTTAAGACATCTAAGGGACTTGGATTTGTTTTTGTGGTAATTGATTCACCCCTCCCCTCTCAGTTACTCAGCTCATTTCCAATACAATGAACTAAATGACTAACCTGAATATAAGAGTAAATATATTAAGCATGTTCATCTTGATGGGTAATATATGGTACTATTAGTTTAAGAATGAATGGGGTAGAGATAGGTAGTCAAAATTCTCATTAAACAATGGAGTTGACACATGCTTTCATTTCCTATTTTTATCAGTAAAAGGCCTAAGCCATATATTTTTATTATTTTCAACCTATTTACAGACTCAATCATTAGGAGCACCAAGAGGAAAGAGTCGGCCAAAGAAAAAATCCTAGTATTGCTCCAAAATAAATATTAAAAAGTTTAAATATTTAAAATTTATAGCCACCCCACTTTATAATTTTTGGGGAGTAAGCCAAAAGAGAGTTTCCTGCATAGTTTTCTTTTACATTATACATGAAGGGATAGAATGCAAAAATTATCCTTATTATAAATCTAACAGTAGCTTTACTTAGTTAAATTGATGGAGATATGCCTCTATCTTCTCTTATTCCTGCAAGGATCTTCACATATCCTTAACAACCAATTGTACCTTCTAGCTCCTATAAGATAAAAACATCTACACCAAACTAATCTTGGCTCTTTTGTTAGCTATAGAAATTGACATCATAAATTACCTTCATCCTGCAACAACATAGTTAGTATGTTGTATATAAAGGAGTATTCATTGCATCTCATTCAGAACATGATCACAAGAAACATACTTATAGGAGATATTCTCAAACACAAATACCAGTGAGAACAGTAATGAGACCAATACCCATCACAAGAGTAGAAAGCATAAATAGCTTTATTTTTGTAACCTAACAAATTTCACATTCACTCTATAATTCCTACACAAATGAGTTTAATTTAAAAATAATAAGAGAGATAGTTTATCGCTAATATTGACCATTAGAGAGGAGTAACTTCATACTTAATATTTTTTTGGCTAATTTCACATATCCCTACACTATTTTTAGCATAGATATAATGTGTCATATGCCATACATAGAATTAGGATGCTTATCCATAGTCTGTCCTTTCCAGTAAATGAATCATATTTATAACTTCCAGCCAAATAATCAAACAATGATTTAGATAGAAATAAGTATGGAAGAAACAAATCTTAAATCTTTTATAAATGAGATCAATCCTCTCTCTATCAGTATATTAAGAAAGGTCCATTATACTGATATACAAAATTTGAAATTGCCTCCTTATATCTATATATCTATATATGCATGTGTGTGTGTGTGTGTGTGTGTGTGTGTGTGTGTGTGTGTGTGCTCATATATGAAAATGCATGCACACACACCCACCCACATGTTACTTCTAAAGTGATTTTTGTTGTCATTAGTTTTCTTCAAAGTCATATATTGGTGAATGTAACTAAATAAGGTAAGTCGATATAATGCAGGAGACACAGTCGGTAAAGGAAAATGAGATAGCCACCGAGCACCAAGAAGTTATCAAGTGTGTATGTAAAATTATACCTTCACAAAATTAGTTTGCTATTATGATCAATTCAAAGAAAGATAACAAAGATTAACTAAATGAATTGAAAATAATGCAATAAGCATCTCATGACTCTCTAATTAGGAAATAAAACATCATGCTCTCAACTTATGCATCCAGAATGACAGTCCTAATTGTATGCACCCTAAAATGGTCGCCTAGACTTTAGGCCCCATTTATCATTTTATCAATTTATCAAATTTCTGAATCAATGCTTTGGAACATTTTCAATTCAAATCAATTTCCTTGATCAAATTGTAAT
>MU227831.1:2534311-2548401 GCA_018584345.1 Thuja plicata | reverse complement strand
TTCCATGTCTTTGATTCTGCCTATTTGCATTATGAAACCTTTGATTGTTCCTTGGCTCAAAATTCAAATTGGTATTATGATCCCTTGGGCCATAATTCTTATCCCTATCATTTTGATATCCATTATACATCCTTCCATTACTTCGATGTCTATACTATTTGTTGATCAAATGTGTTAGGATCCCTCCTATTGTTGTGGTTGTAATATTCTCCATTATCCCACTGTCCCTGAAGATCTCTTCTTTCCCAATCATTGTTGTCTCTCTCAAGTCTTCCTCTTTCGTCTGGTTCAAACAAGGGGTTGGTATGATCGTTGTTAAACACATGCCCATTATTCTTCCTATGAGGAGGATTGTAAACTTCATTTCTATTATCCTTAGGAGTTTCTTTATCTCTTGGTGATTTAATTGTATCTCTTGTTATTCCTATTTTCCTTAGTATCTCTTCTGGTTTCCTTTTGAGAGCCCTAACCATTTCTTCATTCTCTAATCTTTCCTCAACCATCTCACGAAATACTTCATCCCATTTGTTAATTCTTTTCTCCTTTTCAATCATTTTTTGATTTGGATCATGTTGAGACTCATGTTCTCTTCTATTACTTTGAAAAAAAGGATTACAATTTTCACTACTGCTCTCATGACTATGATGGCTCGAATTAGGGAATTGTTCACAAGAATATTCTTTATCATCTTTATTGGGATATATCATACGAGGTACATAAGGCATCTTTACACTTGGAGTCCTGACTTTCCTTAGCTTTAAGTCTAATTCAAGTTGATCTGGATGCAAGGATCTTCTTCCCCACATGAAAATTATTAATAACAAAATTATGTAACCAAGTTTATCACTTCTTTAAGTTTGTAGAGTCACCACCCTCTTCGTAGAAGGAAATGAAATTAATTGATTTGGGTTCTTCCTTAGTAGAGTATATGCTACAAAAATATGAATAGAAGCTTGAGTTTAAAAATATAAATTTTAAAAAATGAAAACTTTAATAGAAGTTATAAGCTCTATTGTATCAGATTTACAATTTTTTAATGATATCTACTCATATATCCACTTCTTTATACTTGAAAATGTAAAATCTAAAATTTTCAAAATCTAAGTAATAATGATTATTAAGATGTTTTAATAAAGAAGAAAAGATTAAAAGCTGAATTAAAATATCAACTCTAAATAAAATTTGAATTATGTAACTCACCACAATGTCTTAATTTAATGAATCTCTATGCTGGTCTAAAAAAAAAAAACTTGTAAAGTTTACTTGCAACTCATTCCCCAGTAGAGTTGCCAATCTGTTGGTGCTCAAATTGACAAATTGAATTTCCTATGGATTTCTCTTATCCAATCATGACAAATACAAATGATTTTCCAACAAATGAGGTTTCAACAACCTCCTGCAATTCTGGTTGCGCAGAACCAAGGATGGTGTGCCTGTACTTAAACTTATCTTCAAAGTCTTCAAGAGGTTTTCTATAACAGATAACTAATAACTTCAACTCCTTCTCTTAAGGTGTTAATAATATCACAAAACTGAAATAATACGTGTTATCAAATATAATGTTATTAAAAATGTCTTGATATAATTGAGATATGAACTGAATAAGATAAAAGAATATAGTAATTCAAAAATTGAAATAATGAAACCCAATACCACAATTCAAATAAAAAGAGGGACCAGTGCTTTAATCCAATAAAAGGAAATAGATTCGATATCGCTTCAATCCTACGTTCAACTTCAGAGATAGTTTTAGAAAACAAAACTTATCACCTTAAAGGCATTATGAAATGCATGTATAACTAAAAAGTTTAAATATACTTCAATTGAATATCATTCCTCAAATGATGGACCAATTGATCAAGGCCTTAATCAATAGGATTTTAACCATTTGAAAATGAGAAGGAAACAGTTGAATATACAGAAAATAAACTTGAATTGAAATACATACAAAATCAAAACTATCACTCTAAAGAATTTCTGATTGGTTTATCTGAAGGACTTGATTGTAAAGAAATAATGAAAATGATTGCCCAATGAAATAAATATAGACTTATCTCTGCCTGACAAGAAATGGTGTATTGAATCCTCATATTGATAGTTTGAATCCACTATCCTTCATTTTATCATTCTCCAAGTTTCCAATATATCAATCATCATGTAATGTTATTCTCCCTCTAAGCAGATTTCTGAGTGAATATAAATATAAAACTTAAAGGGTGTGTGAAACATCACACCCTTTCCCTAAAAAATAATCTATAACTGACTATTCCTAACTATTACAATAGTTTGGATAAAAAATATATCCTTATGATCAACCATTCGGTTGGATAAGATCTAAAACCTCCTAACTGTTTGATTTCTTATAAAAGCCTTCCTTGGTTGCATTTAGAAGTCGATGAATTTGATAAGAGATTTGTGTCATGATGGTATTCACATCATACAACCAGCCATGTTTTATTTACAATCCCTACAGAGTGTTGGAGTTGATAGCTTTGATTCATGGATGCCAAGCTTAGGATGAATTCTCTATGCCTTACTGGTCATTGCCTGTTGCATGTGATCTGGTATTGTTTTCAAGCTGCCCTCATTGTTCAGAGATGTCACTTGCCGCAATAGACCAATCTCCAAATGTAAGTTGATTTAGGTCATCTCCACAACATTTGTGTTGAGACTTAGAAGATAATGTCAATATTGTTGTGATGGCTTTGAGTAGTTGTTTGATAATAACATTTTCAAACCATATAACCAGCCACGGTTTAACAAGTATCTACGTAGTATGTTGGAGTTGAAGATTTTAACATTGCATTCTTATCATTTGTGATTCCATGTCTTTTAGTTATATTGAACCTTTAAAACTTTGGATCCATCAAACATTTCCATAATAATCTGGAGCATGGTACCCACACCAATCCTTTGCATTATAGTTATGCTTTGTTGGTCAGCTATCACAGTTGATTTATCATGGAATCATACCAGTTGACTGTATATTGATTTGTAGAGAGAGTCAACCAATTATGTGGCACTGATAAAGGTGGCGACCACGGTGATGGAGGCATCCATGTTATATTTATCAACCATTGTTGTTTCTAAATACATCTGATATTCACATTGACCCATTTTGTAGCTGTTTGAGGTGATGACCAGCATGCAATGGAGGTGTGGTGTGATGAGTAAGGTCTGTATCAACCATTGCTTGGAGCTGGTGAGGGCGGCAGCCAGCATGAAGAATGCTTGATGGATCATCTGCTAACTCATCTGATGAGTCATCGATGAGTTAGCATACTTGTCGGTTCCTTATTACCATTTTAAACCAGTCTATCATCTCTCTGTGCCACCCTACAAATGATTATTCATTTCAACGTCAAATAATATGGATTCATTTGATAAAAATGAGTTTGCCACCTTTTTGTTTCTTTGAATGAAAAATTGAACAATCAAAACTATCATTAAAAGATAACATAATAATTTAAAATGATATGTAACAATAAATATAAAAAGGGTTTTATCCTTTTCTGCCATATCATCACATAATGTTTGAATAATGAGTGACACGCAATAGATTTTTTTCAAATAGATAAAAGACCGTAAATATAAAATGAGATCAATATAATAATTACGCATGGAAAATAGAAAATAACTAAATCGATAACGCAATTTCTTGCTAATGGATTACATAAAACTTTACTATTTTAGTTGGTCTCTTTGAATTTATTCTTTTATCTCCTTTAAAAGCCTCATTTCCATAGATAATTAATTAAAAGATTACTATATAGAAAACGAACACACCATTATAATTTTATCTTTCTTTAATAACAAATGGCGTGAAATTCACATATTAAATAGGCAAATTAACAATATAACTTTTGTTCATGATGATTAATAAAGGAAAACATAAGTATATACTAATATCAAAAATATATATGAATATAATAACGTGAGTATTTTTAAAAGTAAGCATGTGTTAATATAACCTTCTTTAATAACATGTTCCCTTATGAATTTATTTAAATTCCCCTTCGTATTCGCAAAGTGTAACATATTTTCTAGGAGACATTTATATCTATCAACCATCTTCCTTATATTCCTTTTACACAATAATGATAACCCTAGTCATTCTATAAGAATTAGGGCATAATATATAGATTCACATGTATGAAAAGGAAACATCATTTGTCATCATCGTTATCAATCAAACTATAACTATCTGCAATCTTCTAGACCATGATCATAAATAATAACATCATCTTTCCATTGAAAATGATAAACATTCAAATCCATGAAAGTTTAATTAAAAGAAGATCAATCTTTTCAAAACACATTAAAAAAAACATTTGAAGGTATCATTAAATCAAAGATATAACTCTCCACATAAAATATTATCTCTTAGGCATGATTGCAAGTTTAATTTCTTTTATCATCAATATGGATTTAGAGATTTATGATGCAATGGCAAGATATGCAGAGCTCCCTTTAATAAAAACATCACATAAGAATTCAAAAGTACATTAAGACCGATTGTGATTACATTATGTCCTTAAGGGAAGAAAATCACAAGATCAGGTTCCTAGATTCCATTAGTGAAAAGGAGCCTTAAGAAAATGATTCTAGGATAATCAGAATCTCAAAACTTTAAACCATGAGACATAAAAAAGTGAATGAATACATAATAATAATTTGATAAGACAAAGATGATAGAAAATAGAAGCTATAAAAGACAAGTAGGTATATACAAATAGTGACTTCCCTGAACAAGAATGGGTATCAATCACTTTGTCGACATGAGTTCCACCATGCCTAAAGAGAAGAGCACAGTGAGAGTAGAGAAGAAAAAAGAGAAGCACATATGGAAGCCTGACATGAAAATGATAGAGAAGAGAGTAATAGAACAAGGTAAATTGGTAACAATTGATAGATATTATGATAGGTATGGAGATTCAGATAAGTTTAAGATTGAATACATTGTGATTGATCATCTACTTACGTTCAAAAAGACTATTATAAATTGAAGGAAGTATACCTAAGGACTTGTATGGGAGATTGGAAACAAGAAAACACTTGGCATAAATTAGGATGATACAATCAGGAATCAAGAAATTGATAACATGCTACCTGTAATATCATTACAAGAAAGGGAAAGAATATTCAATGAATTAAAACATTTACTAAGGACCAAGGTAATATTGTTGAAAATCATGGCGAGGAAGTATGATTAAGTCACTGAGGAAACTCAAAAGGCACTAGAGAAGATATTGATGAATACTACTTTTGACAAGCCCCCACCTCCTTAGAACACTTCACCTACACAATTAGGAATGGGAGAAAGCTCTAAAGAAAATGAGACTAATGTTGAGACAAGCAAAGTATATCCTCGACCAGATTTCTATGTTTCTAGTGTGCCAGTGACTATTGACACATCTCAAGATGAAAAGGATCCATTTGTAGGGAATGTGGACACCTATATAGAAGATGAAGCTGAACAGAAAGAGGAAGAAGAGAAGAAGGAAGAAGAATAGAAGATAGAATAGAAAGAGAATGAACAAAAAGAGGTAAACACTTCATCTATCTCATTGTTGGCAAGCAGTGATGTAAATGTTGATAGCATGGATGAAGTTGAATTGGTCAAATTAGCATTTACTGCATTAAACAAAGCCAAGGAAAGATCAGAGCAGAAAGGAGACAAAAAGGCTAAAGTAATTACAAGAGCAATTGATACTGTGAAAAAATCTCTTCTAGTACCTATTGTTTTCCAGAACAAAGATGACATTGAAAATCTAAGAATAACACTTGATGAATTTGATGGGCACTATGAGAATTTGACAAAGATTGCAAAGCAGAAGGAAGAGAACAAATATTTAGAGAAGAAGTTAACAAAAGTTTGCAATTCTATCACATGGGAATTAGGAATTGTTAAAATTTGTTTGACAAATGCAAAGAGATGCATTGGAAATGGGAGAAAATTGTTTAGTTATTTCATGAATCCTATCAGGCATGTTCAAAATGTGGAAGACATTATTTCCAAAGAAAGGGAAACTATGAACAGCATGGTGGACAATTGTGAAGCATCTTCACAATCTATAATAGAGTTAGACAAGGAAGTCACATGAATTTCGACAAAACTCAGTGTTTTGGATAATGAGAAAGGGATAGTACTGAAAATATTTAATTTTTTGAAGAGTTTAATCACTCCTAAGCTATCCATACTTGAGGTTCATTTATCAGACTTGGAGAAAGTGAAAGATTTATTGACTAAATCTATGCCCAAAGAATTGAAAGAAGTTGAGACCACATCATTTGCATTGAATGAAATCATTCATATCAGTCAAATATTGTTCAAGTCATGGAGCACAAAAGTGAAGATCCTGGAAGATTCCTTTTAATAAATTCTAAAACTGGTGAGCAAGCACTAAATCTTATTGTTTTGTATGCACCTTTGTCATTGTTGTCAAAGGGGGAGAAGAGAGAAGAAGAAGAAGAAATAATTAATAAAAAAAAATATAAAAGAGAGAAAAAAAATATAATAGAGGAGAAGGGTAAATGGGAGAAGAGACAAGAAGAGGAAGGAGAGAACATAGAGTAGACAATTTTTGTTGGAACACTTATTCATTTTTTTCTAAGTGTTGCCATCAATGCCAAAGGGAGAGATTGTTGGCAAGTGACCATTTTTTGTAAATGTGATTCACTTTTTGGTTGTCATTTATGGCAACACATCTGGGTTTCAAATCGATTCCTATAAAGATAAGTTTTGGTGATTCAGAAATGGACTAAGTATAAAAGAAGAGATACAGAAGTATTTTGGATATAAAAGATTGAGATCAATAAATTAGGGAAAGAGAGCTTAAAGGAAGATAGTATGGGGTATTTAAGACCTCCACCTAAGATCGATTTGGTTTTGGTAATGTCTACGACAAGTTAGAAATAATTGAAGATAGATAGACTACAGCAGAACAACGATATAGAGTAGTTGGACAGTAGCGAAGATTGAGGGAGTATGACATGGACTCAAGGAAATTAAAGTTGTATTTTGGTTGTTGATAACCTACACATTAACTATGCAAGAGCGCCGACTATGCATTTAATATTTACTATATTAAATCTAATTTTTAGTGAAGGCCGAATTTGTAATATTCATATTGAGAGTCGACTTTGTAAAGTTGTGAGGTATATATATAAGATATTTTTGATAAAGATGTAGCAGTGGATGTTGATGGACAGTTGGATAAGTTTTTGAGCGAATAGCAGAGTAGAGAATGATAGAGATAATTGAAGAGCTATAAAGGAACTATCTAAGCACTAGTTTTTCTTGTTTTGTTCATGATTGAGAACACTTTGTAAACTGAATTACTTTGTAAGAGATGTAAGCTTAGTTGGCCCCTAACAAGGTGTTGTGAACCTTTAACAGGGTTGTAATTCCTTTAAAAAGGAAATGTGCTATGTAATATTCAGCTCCTAACAGGGCTAGGTCTCCTAACAGGGACATTATACTTTAGTACACACTTGTGGGTACCATCCCCACTGGGGTTTTCCCTTGGCCAAGGTTTCCTCAAAAACAAAATATTGTGTTATGAGTACTGTTTCATTTGCTTATGTTCTTTTCTTTATTGCAAGTTTATGGTTAATGTTTAAATGGTTGAAGAATTTAATTAAGTGCTATAATACTGATTCATCCCCCTCTCAGTATTATCCAATCCTAACATCATTTTCAGCGACCAAGCAAGTATGGACCTCCAATGAGTGCTATTAACCTCTTTTAATTCATCAATTTTGAAATTTATTGATAAAAATTTGATTTTAACACTTATTAGGGTAGAAAATTTTAATTTCTGCAAAGCAGCGCGTAGAGTAGGTTAAAGTAGCGCATAAAAAATGAAATAGTGCATCCGCAAGGTAAAGTAGTGTGTAGAGTGATGTGATGTAGCACATAGGAAACCTTTAGTTTTTTCTTTTTAAAGTTAAAGAAGCGCGTAGCAAACCTTAGCTCCAATGATCAAATAAAGTAGCACGTCTCATAGATTAAGTAACGCATTGTCAAAAAACTGACGTGTACATAGTAAAGTGCCGCATTTGAGTTGTTAAGTAATGTGTGGAAATAATTAACTAGCACATAAGAAATTCAATGTGTAGCACATGATGAAATAATGCATACACTGAAATAAAATGACACTTAGCCTAATTTGAAAATTGACTCCCAATTTGAGTCATCTTTGATGTGGATAGAATAATTGATTGTTTGCGTAATAGATTAGGCATGAGGTTGTGATGAAACAAATGTGTTTGATGTTAATATCACTATTTAGATGAATTTTTGATAATGTCAATCTAGATAGTGTTAACAAGACTTTGTGACCGGTCTGCCAACAGATGTAAGTTATCATCGGGTACTTGGGTACTTGCCAACTTTGCCTGTAAAGGTTGTTCGGGGAATAAATTCTCTGAACCTTCAAGAACCTAAGAGTCGGGTCTCGACAGTGTGGGAGCTAAGTTGGGAGTGTGACTATTTTGTTCAGGGGGATAGCTAGTTTTCTTGGCTTGTCTTCTCCGGGGATTTTGTTGGGTTGGGGTTTCCTGCAAGCATTTGGATTATCAAAGAAACTTCAAAAGATAGATCAGGGTTAGAAAGTATCCATTCTACCTATAGTTATGCAAATACATTTAAAACATCAACCATGCTCTAACATGCTACACTAAATACTGAATGCATACAGAACCATCAGTTCATACATATTCAATAGTGAGGGGAAACGGAGGTTGTTAATCTACTTAAAATATTAGAGCAAGGGACATCAAAAACATACAACACAAAAGAGTATTAACTCAGAGATTAGAACACTGACAAAAACATAGTGAGAATCCTTCCTTCTTCATTAATGGTTTTTCAACATCACTGGTGTATACATCAACAGCTCCAAGAGAGCATCTATCTACTAAGAACTACTAAGAACTAATGAGCATTGAGCTCTGCAAATACAAAAAATGAACTGCTGAAATGCCACTGCTATGGACTGCAAAATCATCAATTTTGCTAACCCTTGAAATAAGGTTGGACTTGTTATTTATACACAAAGGTTTCCCTAAAGTTAACCTAATCTAACTTTACACTCAACAATAAAATAATTTTCTGGGGGCCGATACTACCTGCACCACGTTACAACAACCTCAAAAAGAGAAGAGGTTTGACAGATCAACAAAAGAAGACAAGAAAAGAGGTATGGAAGAATCAGCTTCAAAAAGAGAGCCAGAGGAAGAATAGAAGAAATCCGATTCCCTGGGGTTCAAGGCTACATGCCTCATATATGTAAAAGCGGCTCCCCTTGAACTAACGTGCCTTGCTGGGGTCACCTACTTCCTGACACCCTTATTAACTTCCTGATAATGACCGGTCAGCTCTAGGGAACCTAGACACGGGTCATCAAAAGAATACAAAATTGTTGGATCTGGGACTCTAGGATCTGGGAGCTTGTGCTCAAAGAATAAAGAATGTTCAAAATGTACCCTGCTAGTGAAAATCTCTAGAATCCAGAGAACCTTATTCCCATTTACTGTTCTTAAATGCCTCCAAAACTTGGTTGATGGCATCCTCATCCATGTCCTTAATGTCATTCCACTGGTCATAGACAACCTCAAACTTCTCCTCAACTTCTTCAGCCTCATTCCAAAATTCATCTACTATTTTTATAGCATCATGTGCCCAGAGCATCATCTTAGATAATCTTAATAACCTTCCTCCGTCGAAGTCCTTGACGGACTGATATGGGGACTCCATTAGCTCATCATATTTGCTGAGGACTTAGTCCTTTGGGGTGCATGTTCTGGTGGTGAAGGGGTCGACTTGAGACACCCTTACCATGAATTCTTTGAATAGGCCCAAAGGATATTGGGCCGTAGTTACTTTCTCTCTCAGGACCTTAACCAGCTGCTTGCATACCTCGATCTTGAGACCAAGTTTGGAGTACTAGGCTCAAAGGGACTCAAATGATTCTTCCCCCAAAATTCCCATCTCTATGACGGCCTCTTCCCTAGCGTTGAAGACTTCTTCCAACCTGGCTTTCCATCCTTCATATTTTTCTAAGTCTCCCTCCCATAAGATAGTGGAGACGTTCACCTGATTCAAGAGATTGTTGATCTGGTAAAGATCCAGGAGTGATACAAATAGAAATTGTCTTACGAAGACTATCTGTTCAATGATCCACCCATCCATAGCATGAGCCTTCCATGGCCCTTAGAGTATCCACATCACCCTATGCAAGCGATAATCCAGAGGTAGAAGCTTCTGGGTGGATCTCAGCCAGGGGCTATGTGAAATCTGTTAGAAGTCCGAGGAGATTCTCATTGTTTTCTCTTTTCTCCTTCAACTTTTGGGCCTATTTATTATACTGGGCCTCTATTTCCCAGGTTGCCTCTTGTAGTAGGTCCAATTCTCCCTGCTTATCTCTCCTTCCCAGAGGAACCTCAATGATTGTATAGTCTTCGGCCCTTACTACCACTGCATCTATATCTAGGGGAGGTGTTGTGATTTTTGCAACTGTACTTCCTTCTAGACCATTCCAGAGGGTATGGAATGTCTGAGCATTCTTAGGATTCTTGGCCTCTATATTTTGGGCCATCATTTCAGCCAAGGAGAGTGGAACACCTGTTGCAACCGCCGCGACCTTCCTCTTTCTGGATTCCACCAGCCATTGTGGCGGCTGGGGTGGTTTTTCTACCAAGGCTTGGGTATTGGGACTCCCTTTCGAGTCTGGTGGTGTATTCTTGATATCTACAGTGTCATTAGGCTCTTTATCCTTTTCATGTTCCCATTCCTTTTCTTTCTCTCTGGAGGCCTCAGTACTTTCTACCCTGTTGGCGTCCTCCTTTGTGATGTCTGAGATTTCTTCACTAGATTCAGCATCACCTGTATCTTCGATGATTTCCCTATCCTTCTCAGCATTAGGCAAATTAATGTTTATATCCTTGGGGATTCTCCCCTCATCTTGCTACTGTTCTTCTTCTTTGACATCTCTTTCCGAGATATTTTTCTCCTTTGGAACATCTTTTGGAGGTGGTTGAGGCATCTAGCCTAGGTTCAATGTTTGGGCTGCTGTGATCACCTCACCGAATGTGCTCCAGGGCAATTGGTCACCCAGAGTAACCAAAGGCATTTAGAGCGTGATGATTAGGGGTACGGTTGATCCTGTGGGTCTATTTTCCCCAGTCATTGGTTTCTCATCCGTTGTTTGCCTTGGTTCTTTCTTAGTCTCCTGGACCAGTGTTTCTTCCTGCTTGGGCCTCTTTTGTACCTCTTCCTGGCCTTCCTGCTCTATGGAAGCTTCTTCCTCTGGGAATTCCTTTTCAGTGGGGATCTCCTCTTTTTTTGCGCAGTGATTTCTTCCACCGCATGATCTATATCCCCATGTAGGTTCATGAGCTCATTTTCCCTGAAGATATCATCAAAGTCATTGTGTGGGGGAGAGATATCTAAAATGTCATTCAGTTTGGGGGAACCCAAACTGATGTCTACTCAGGGAAAATCAGGCATACCGGGGCCCACTTCTGCACTTGGGGTAGGGTTCAACTTCTACTTATTCTTTCTTTGTAGTGGGGCCCTGGCATACAAAATATTTGTAGACTCCACCTCAGCGAATGTCTACCTGCTCATTAGGGTGGCCAATGACAGGGATCCTGTCAGGCGACTAGATGCTACTAGAGTTGCAAGGAGGTTGTGGGAAATTTGTGCACTTATCTTCTGGCTCGTCAGCCTGACGCCTCCATTTGTTCTTGTATCTGAGCTATTATTGAGAGAAAACCCTTGGGGGAACTTGGGCCTGGGTATCATCTTTCTCTTTCCCTTTTTGTGTGCTGGGTCCCGTGGCTTTGGAGGTCGAAGCGAACCTCCAAAAAATTGGTCCTTTCTAGGTGCTCCTTGGACACGCCCACTCAAAATACTTGTGACTATTATCTATAATGGGGTGGCATACCCCCTTAATTATAAAATCCTCTGGGGTGGTCCAATCTACTGAAGGGAGATCTAATTTATCTAACCCCTATTCTTTATACAATGGGTCCTCCAGGGGCCTGTCATCTGAAAATCCCTTCGAGAAACCCTGAAGGTTGAGGGATTTCATCAAGCCTTTGGACGTCCATGAATGTTGGCGGGCCTGGAGACCAAAACTATCCTGGAAATCTATTTGGAAATCCTCAATATCTTCTACATGTGGTGGGGATGCCCGAGGAAGCGTCGTTGCTATTTTACCCAGCGTATTAAAATTGCTTCTGGTATGGTGGAATTCCACCAGTCCCAGACTCTTCAGTTCATTGTCTTCTTCCTTCATCGTGGCAAGGCTACAAGAATAATTCCTGCAAGAGATTGGGAATGATACATTGGTGACCTTCTTCAATGTGAAGAGGGCATGTAGCTCCAAAATCTGTATACAATACTCCAAAAGAATAATTATATCCCTGCAATATCAAGGAAGAAGATAGGGTTTCCCGGAGAAGCCGGTCACCCAAATGTATTTGTGTTGCTAGAATTGGATGAAGTAATTCCTGCAAGTACTCACCAAGTTCATTGCCTCTTGCAATAACTAGTATCCGGAGTCCTGAGTAAGTGTCAAAATATTCTAGTAAATGAATGCATCATTTACCCTAAAAAAATTTGGGAAGCTACGTTCCCATTGGACCTAGGGATAATGTTCCCATGGCACCAACTAGATGGGTCTATTCTTGAGAATGCCCACTATCTGAAAACCCTAAAAATTAGGTCTCTGTTGGGCCAGTACCCATAGTACGTAGGATTTCATGTGGAACTTTGATGTCTGGAGGACGCTCTTTAGCTGTGTGTCCACATGGTTGGCAATGATAGCCACCCAATTGAAGGTCTGACTGTGAGTAGTGATGTAGTAGAGAAAGTAATACATCCATGCTAAGAAGTCTCAGGCATGGGGCTCTCCAAAGAGCCTACATAGAAATATAATTCTTGCTTGGATACACTCTTTAAAATCCCCACGGGGAATCTCCAGCTTCATCTTTTTATAGTCCCTTCTTGGGGACTTTAACCAGTGAGTGTTGAGATGTTGCCAGGAGATAAGGAAAGCAGTCGCGTCAAACTCATATCAATGTTTTGATGTTGCGCGAGAGTGCGACGAGGTCATGTCATGTAGTTGTCACTTACTCGCATAGGTTTAACTTCTATTGTTTTTTGCAGAGCGACAGCGTGACGAGCCGGAGGAATAAAAACATCGCTCAGTCGCTGAAGTTTTGTGGCAATGAAAAGGGAGCCCGTGACAGTGCGAAAAGCCAGAAGGATAAAAGTATCACTCAGTCGCCCAGATTTAGATGACCAGAAAAGAACTCGCGACTGAGCAACAAGAGAAAAAGTGAGACACTCGCTCACTCGCGGTCTATAATGAGAAGAAAGAAAAGAACCCGCGACAGCGTGACGAGCTGAAAGAGAAGGTCATCGCTCAGTCGCCAAGCATAAGAGAAGAAAGAAACATAGCTCGCGACTGAGTGACTAAGGTGAAATGTTGAGTAATCGCGCACTCGCAGTCTAAAATGACTTAAAGTTTCTGAGCTAGCGAATCCGCGACTGAGCAAAAAACTATTGCATCGCTCACTCGCGCATTGTATAAAAGCATAAATAAAAGGAGAGTGAGTGAGCGACTAGAAAGATTATGAGTTGGAGAAGATGAATTTCGCTCAGTCATTTAGTCACCAAAGGCAAAAGGAAATCAGCTTGTGAGTATGTGACGAACAGAAGAGAGAAAAGCATCGCTCAGTCACCCAAGTCAAAATGTGCATTTTAAAAGGTCTGCGAGTGTGCGATGGAGTAAAAAATGAAAGAAAGGATGCATTCCCGCTCAGTTGCCCAGATTCAAATAACATAAAAGATGAACTAGCGAGGGTGCGATAAGAAACAAAAGAAAGAATCGCTCACTCGCGAGAAATGAAAAGCCAAAGCCTGATGAACAGCGAGTACGTGATAGACTTTAGATTAAGTCAAGAGCTAGGTCATCGCTCACTCGCGGGAGATAAAAATTGAGCAAGAATGAAGGGCGAGTATGCGACCAGTTAGATGACAAGGTATGTCGCTCACTCGCAGAGGTGTTTTTAAAATG
>MU227831.1:2509017-2534211 GCA_018584345.1 Thuja plicata | reverse complement strand
ATGACTCCATGCCCTAGAATTGAGCACTGGTCTATTTTTGTTTAGTAAGATGACTATCATCATCTAAATCAAAATCTTTACTTTCAGTTTCGGTTTGTTTCAGTAAAAGTTACAGTGAATATTTCCTTTAATTCCACCAATAGCAAGTTTGAATAATTTAGTGATTTCATTATTCTAAAGCTGTTTAAGGGTATTCCCACCCGATTTTGTGGAGCTCTAAGTGTAGAAGGTTTCAAAACCTTGTTTCTGTTATTCTATTCTATGCTGAATCAGTGTTAGGGATAAATAGAGTGAACCCTCAGAGGGTATTTTCATATCAGCAAGAAAAAGAACCAACAGTCCCTATAAATACACTGGAGGTATACCCCTTCATAGTTCATGCAAAAAAGTGTTCCATTTTTAATCATGAAGTGTGCACTTATTAGTTGCAGGGCACGAAGTTTGTTTGGGGGAAGCCCCTCTGGGCATCTGTTATTCAACAACAAGTATACCAGGTTGGTATACCATGGATTTTGAGTGATGGAATCCATGGTGTAAGTTTGACATTCAATATCTAGAGTTCCTTCTACCATCGTTCTACATACTCCCTAGCCTCAGACTATCTTCATGGGTTGCATTTCCAAATCATACTCTTGGAGGATGGCCATCCATTTCCCGCATCGTTTACCCAATTCACCTTGCAGGAGCAAAGACTTAACAGCCTGGTTTGGGATGATAGCGTGCACTTTTCTCTGGAGAATGTAATGCAATAATTTCTTCATGGTGCAGACAAGAGAAAATGCGTGCTTTTCCAAAGGTGAATACTGGACTTCAGCTTTCTTAAAGGGGGAGATCATGAAAGCTATTAGTCATTCTTCCCCTTTGACCTTCTGGGTCAAAACTACCATGGTAGAATGTGACAAAGAAAAGGAATATATATGAAAGGGGAGGGAATAGTCCAGACTAGCCAAGACTGGTGCCTCCACAATCATTTGTTTAATCTAGGTGAATGCCCACTTTGCTTCAGGACTCCACTCAATCTTTGTATCTTTCTTCATCATCTCATTAAGTGGTTTCACTATCTCGGCAAATCTAGAGATGAATCACTAGACAAAGTTTATCTTTTTGAAGAAAGATCTCATTTCCTTTTTGCTACCGGGCATTTGTAGATTCAGCAGCGCTTTAACTCTCTTAGGGTCTATGGATATACCCTTCTCAAAAATGATATGCCCGAGAATCTTCCCTTCGGTGACCCCGAATATGAATTTCTTAGGGTTGAGGGATATTCCATACCGGTGACATCTCTCACAAATTTGGGTGAGGTGGGCGGAGTGATCATGCCTATCCTAGGAAAAGACGGTCAAATCATCCATGTAGATGATTGTACACTAGTTTACTAGGCCTTTGAACACAATGTCCATAGCCTTTTGAAATGTGGCCCCTATATTGATAAGGCCAAAGGGCATCCTCTGGTATGCAAATGTTCCCCATTTGGTGGTGAACGCCATTTTGTCTCTATCTTCATACTTAACCATGACCTAGTTATACCTGGTGTACCCATCCAAGAAGGACATCATATGGGATCTATTCACAATTTGCAATACCTCATCCAATGAGGGGAGAGGGTGATTATCCTTCTTAGATGCCTTGTTCAAATTGCAAAAATCCATGCAGAGGCAGATCTTGCCACTTTTCTTTTTCATAGGGATGAGGTTGGCAACCCAAGTAGTGTGCTAGATAGGAAATATAATCTAGGCTGACAATAGCTTCTGAACCTCTTGATGGATTAGAGGCACGATCAATGGGTTTACCGATCTTTGCTTTTGTCGGAAGGGCTTAGCATCTAGTTTTAGTGGGATGGTATGCATCATGATGGATGTGTCATAGGTTTCAAAATCCTCATACCCCACACAATTACATCAATGTATTCTTAGAGAACAGTGAGAATATTCTCCTTCTCCTCTGGGGAACAAGAGGTTCCAACATGCACAAATGTTTCTTCACCAGCTTGGCTGATGTTAACTTTTTCAAAATTTTCTCCATCTGAGGAGGATGATATCTTTTCCTGGTCCCAAGGGTCTGAGTCAAAGATACATTCTAGAACTACCATCCCCTTAGGGATGGTGTTGGTTAGCAATTCTATGATCCCATCATCTTCTTCACCCTACCCGACATCTTTGTGATCTCTTTCTTCCACTATCTGGTCTTCAAAAACACCAACATTGGCCATGAAGGCTAGGATATGTTGATCATCCTCAAAGACCTAAAAGTGGGTGACATTGTCTGAAATGGATGGGGTGGGGACCATCTCAATAGAGAACTTCTGGAGCCGAGAGCCAACCATTGGCTCAAGGGTGCTGGAAGATACAACAAGGGCATCCAGAATGTAGTTTCTTTTTCAGCGAATGTGTTCAATGCCAAAGGCATCAAAATATTTGATGAGGCTCCATGCCTGATTGTAATTTATAGCTAGCCTTTTGTCATGACAAGTGTATTGGCTCTGAACCTATTTAATGATCAACTCTGAATCACCCAGTGCCTAGAGGTGGGGGGTTCCTTTCCTTAGTGCAAACAGGAATTCAAGGACCAAGGCCTCGTACTCTATGATGTTGTTTTTATAGTTAAACTATAGCCTATAAGATGCGAGGAAGGATTTCCCCTATAGATTGATCAATTCCACTATGGCCCCACAACCTTGTTTAGATTGGGACCCATTGAACTTGAGGGTCCACATGTCATTATTTGTTTTCTGTGGCTAGGAAGGCAAGGTGGCATTTGGATTATTTTTGGGGAGTTTGGGAGGAGTTTCCTCTGGTTCTGATGGCGCATGGGTGAGGTTTACCTCTGGAGAAGCTTGTGGTTGGGATTCCTGAAAGGGCGGCACCATGGGAGTATCACCGAAATGATTATTGGGTCCAGGTAAATCCACTTTGTGTATCTTCTCCCAGAGGGCATTGATGTGATGGGTAGTAGTGGCAATGCAAGGCTTATACTCTATTTTAGAATGTTTTTGATAATGGACCCGGCACCAAGTGCCAGAAAAGAGTGTGGCAGGATTTGCTATGATATCTTGTGAGTTAACCTCACCTCTTATTTTTTCATCTAGGTCCTGTATTCTCTGAGAGACTATGGGATCTTCCCTAGGCGTGAAATCAAATGTGGGGATATTGAGGGGTTGGTACACCCCAGGGGAAGTATTAGAGAAAAGGAATTCACTCACCCTCTTGACTTCGGTGAGGGCTTGCTTCATCCTGGGTTCACTTTCTACCCAGATCTAGTTAGAGTGTCCCTCCCAGGGGAGCCACAAGTGGGAGAAGCCAGTGGAGAAATACCCGTTAAGGGCCTTAGACCAATTCTGACTTAGCAACATCCTGTAGGTCTCTGGGATATCTACCACTTGGATGTCAATTATGCTTGCTACCCAGGGGTCTTGGATGAGTTGAATCTGGACATTCTTCATCTCACCTACCATTTTTACAGTAGTTTTATCTTGCTAGACTATTTCACCTTTGGATGGAGTGGGATGGAGTCTGAGCTTCTGGCATATGGATAAAGGCATGACATTACTCGAAGCTCTAGAGTCTACCAAGAAATTGTGCAAGTTCTTCCCTTGTATGTTTAAGCCTAGTAGGAAGGGATGATCCTCGTTGTTTCCCTAGAAGATAGCCATGTTGGCATCGTCAAAAGTGACAATCTTTGGTTGGCAACTTATAGCTTCCAGGTTTCCCAAGAGCTTTAGAAGAGACTTCCTTTGCTCGGGACAGTTCAGAAAAACCTCCATTAAGGTCATGGAGATGGTGGTTTTTTCTAACGCCTTTGTGATGTCAAACCTCCCCCCAGGAATTGTTGGCTTCCCTCAGCTGGGTCCTTAGCTTGGTTAGAGCCAAGTCCTTTTGGTGGGAAGGAGCAATCAGTTGTGTTGTCTCGGGGAAGGGTGTCTTTGGGAGGTGTAGGTGTGTAAACTGGTCCTTTACAAGCCTGACTCTGAGTGTTGTAAGGAGTTCGAGGGTTGGTGAAGGCATTGGCCTCAAAGGCTGGGATAGATTGATCAAAGAACCCCAACAATTTGGGTTCATCTTTGTCTTATTTATCTATCCAAAAGAAGATAGTCTCACAAGTGAAGGCACCGTGAGTGGGCTCTTGCGCAGGAGTTTCTAGGGGAGTATGATCAATAGTTTGTTGTCTATCTAGCTGAGAGATCATGATAAACTTCTCTAGTGTGGTACAGTTCACCTCAGAATGAGAGCTGCTGTCATGCAATCTACACCAGTTAGTCAAGTGGTACAATTATGCAAGATGTGCAGAATGGCTGGGTCCAGCACCACCCTAAGTGGTGTTTTGGTTCAGAGGAGGAACTCTGGTGTTTGCATTGTTATTCCATTATTGTTGGTTAGGCTGAGGCCCATTGCTGTAGTTCCTTCCTCTGACATTGGTATTTTTTTGGCCAAGGAAGATATTCCTTCTCTGGGAATTGGGGTTGTGGGGTGAAAAAGACTCTACCTTCAGCTGTCCCATGTCCATAGTCAGTGAGGACAGCAATTGCTGGAGGGATTCAACCTCAACAAATAGCTGGGTGTTCACATTACAGTGTGATGGTTGTTACGGTTGGTTCCCAAGGAGGGCGAAAACAACTCCCAGAGTTGAGGACAACAATCCTCCAGCCATGGGTGACTAGAACAAAGGTCCTCCAGAGGGTTGTGTCGATGGCTATTGCATTTGCTGCAGCTAGTTCCAGGGAACAAATTCCAGACCTAGTATTGTCTGTTCTTGCGATGTGTATATGTACCAGGCCTACTGGTGTATTGGCAGTGGTGGGGGATTCATGGCCATTGCTAGGGAACCCATTTCCTAATTGGGCTTATATCCCCCAACATAAGAAGTTCTACTGGGTATCATGTTGAAAGGCATGCTCTGCTCAATCCCGTCAGAAGCTTTGTTCAAACAATGTGACAACTCCAAAGCTAGGTTGTAAACCTTTGCCAGAGTGTCCCAGTCATTGGGGGTGGTGGTTCTCCATAGGAGAATGGAAATGAAAGGGTCCATTATGTTGAGGTATGTTTGGATGGTTACATCCGTGGATGGGATGAAGGGACCCATGCACCGCTTCAAGGCACGTTGGAACTGATGGTTAAATGCTGCAAAGGGTTCGTTTGGTTCCTTCCTAATGGAGATAAACTAGCTATGGGACCACGCTGGGTCCATGTGTATGTAGAAGGCCACTAAGAAGGCATCTTCCATATCTTTACAACTATTAATGGATTTGGCAGGGAGGTTAAGGTACCAGTTTAACTCATTTTGTCCCAAGGACAAAGGGAACATCCAAGTCACAATGTCTTGATGTTGGATCCGATGTTGGTTCATGGCATCTTTGTATGCCTACAAATGCTCTTCTATGGTTCATGAGCCTAAGTTCTCATATCAAGGGCAGATCTTCTCTAGGTGCGAGGGAAGATTGTTGGTTACACCCGGGAACTGTCCCATGGGGGACTCGGTGTTACCAAAGTACATAGCCATTGGGGGTGTTTGATTTTGGCTAGACAAAGCGTTAGTCCCCGGGGTTGTCTGGGATACTTGGGTATTTTTAGATGTAGTAGATCCCCATACAATGTTAGCTAGCTACTTGGTTTGTGGGGTCTATTTCTTTCGAGCGGGAGGCTTGAGTTCAACAAACCTTCTGGGATTGGGGGCTGATCTAAGGACTCTTTCATATCGTACAGGTGAAAATGATCCAATCCCACTAAAGGTCTACTTCCTAAAAGTATGGCTCAGGGAACCTTCAGGTGATGTAAAGTCTAAATCCTCACAAGGGGATGAGCTCATGCCCTCCTTCTAGCACCAATTTTTGTTGACAAGACTTTGTGACTAGTCCACCAATAGATGTAAGTTGTCATCGGGTACTAGGGTACCAGCCAACTTTGCCTATAAAGGTTGTTCAGGGAATAAATTCTCTAGGCCTTCAAGCACTTGAGAGTCAGGTCTTGAAAGTGCGGGAGCTAAGTTGGGAGTCTGATTGTTTTGTTTGGGGGGATAGCTGGTTTTCTTGGCTCATCTTCTCTAGGGATTTCATTGGGTTGGGGCTTCCTACAAGCATTGGGATTATCAAAGAAACTTCAAAAGATAGAATAGGGTTAGAAAGTATCCGTTCTACCTATAGTTATGCAAATACATTTAAAACATCAACAATGCTCTAACATGCTACACTAAATACTGAATGCATACAAAACACTTAGTTCATACATATTCAATAGCAAGGGGAAAAGGAGGTCATTAATCTACTTAAAATATTAGAGCAAGGGACATCAGAAACATACAACACAAAAGAGTATTAACTCAGAGATCAGAACAACGACAACAACATTGCAAGAATCCTTCCTTCTTTATTAATGGTTTTCCAGCATCATTGGTGTATACATCAACAGCTCCAAGAGAGCATCTATCTACTAAGAACTACTAAGAACTAATGAGCATTGAGCTCTGCAACTAAAAGAAATAAAATGCTAAAATGCCACTGCTATAGACTGTAAAATCATCAATTTCATTGACCCTTGAAATGAGGTCAAAATTGCTATTTATACACAAAGGTTTCCCTAAAGTTAACCTAATCTAACTTTACACTCAACAATAAAATACAATTTTTGGGGGCCTGTACTACCTGCACCATGTTACAACAACCTCAAAAAGAGCAGAGGTTTGACAGATCAGCAGAAGAAGATAAGAAAAGAGGTATGGAAGAATCAGCCTTGAGAAGAGAGCAAGAGGAAGAATAGAAGAAATCCAATCCCCTAGGTTCGAAGCCACATGCCTCATCAATGTAAAAGTGGCTCACTTCCTTCGATGCACCAAGTGTTTAATGTTGGAGCGAAACCTTGGGAAGACCACCTATCAGAACCATCCCTTGAACTAATGTGCCTTGCTCGAGTCACCTACTTCTTGACACCCTTATTAACTACCTAATAATGACTGGTCATCTTTGGGGAACCTAGACGTGGGTCGTCAAAAGAATACAAAATTGTTGGATTCGGGACTCCTGGATCTTGGAGCTTGTTCTCAAAGAATAAAGAATGTTCAAAATGTACCCTTCTGGTGAAAATCTTCAGAATCTAGATAATCTTATTTCCCTTTACTATTCTTAAATGCCTCCAAAACTTGGCTGATGCCATCCTCATTTATGTCCTTAATGCTGTTCCACCAGTCACGGACAACCTCAAACTTCTCCTCAACTTCTCTGGCCCCGTTCTAGAATTCATCTACTATTTTTACAGCATCATGTGACCGGAGAATAATCTTAGATAATCTTGATAACCCTCCTCCGTTGAAGTCCCTGGCGGACTGATATAAGGACTCCATTAGCTGATCATATTTGATGAGGACATAATCCTTCAGGGTGCATTTTTCGGTGGTGAAGGGGTCGACTTGAGACACCCTTACCATGAATGCTTTGAAGAATCCCAAAGGATACCAGGCTGCAATTAATTTCTCTCTCAGGGCCTTAACCAATTGCTTGCATACCTCAATCTTGAGGCCAAGTCTAGAGTACTGGGCCTGGAGGGACTCAAATGATTCTTCTCCCAAAATTCCCATCTCTGTGATGGACTCTTCCCCAATGTTAAAGACTTCTTCCAACCTAGCTTTCCATCCTTCATAATTTTCTTAGTCTCCCTCCCATAAGGTAGTGGAGACATTCACCTAATTCAGGAGATTTTTGATCTGGTAAAGATCCAGGAGTGATACAACTAGAAATTGTCTTACGATGACTATCTACTCAGTGATCCACCCGTCCACAGCTTGAGCCTTCTTCTTCATGGCCCTTAGAGTATCCACATCACCCTGTGCAAGTGGTAATCCAGAGCTAGAATCTTTTGGGTGGATCTCGGCTAGGGGCTGTGTGAGTTCTATTAGAAGTCTGAGGAGATTCTCATTGTTTTGTTTTTCTTCCTTCAACTTCTGGGCATGTTTATTATATTGGGCCTCTATTGACTGGGTTTCCTCTCATAGTAGGTCCAATTATCCATACTTATCTCTCCTCCCTAGAGGCACCTCTATGATTATATAGTCTTTGGCCCTTACCCCCGCTGCATCTGTATCTAGGGGAGGTGTTGCAATTATTGCAATTGTACTTCCTTCTAGACTAGTTTGGAGGGTATGGACTATCCGGGCCTTCTTAGGTTTCTTGGCCTCTGTATTTTGGGCCATCATTTCAGCCAGGGAGAGTGGAACACCTGTTGCAACCTCCGGGGCCTTCCTCTTTCGAGATTTCACCAGCCATTGTGGTGGCCGGGGTGGTTTTGTTGCCAAGGCCTGGGTATTGGGACTCCCTTCAGAGTCTGGCGGTGCATTCCCAGTATCTACACTGTCATCAGGCTCTTTCTCCTTTTCCTTTTCCTGTTCCTTTTCTTACTCTCCAGAGGCCTCAGTATTTTTTGCCTTGTTGGTGTCCTCCTTTGTGATGTCCAAGATTTATTCTCCACCAGATTCAGCATCACCTATATCTTTGGGGATTTCCCTGTCCTTCTCAGCATCAGGTGAATTAATGTTCATATCCTCACGGATTCTCCCCTCATCTTGCTGTTGTTGTTCTTCTTCTTTGGCATCTCTTGACACAATATCTTCCTCCATTGGAACATCTTCTGGAGGTGGCTTAGGTATCTGGCCTAGGTTCAGTGTTTGGGTCGCTGTGATAACCTCACCAAATGTCTACTAGGGGAAAATTGGGCATACTGGGGCCCACGTCTATGCTTGGGGTGGGGTTCACCTTCTACTTCTTTCTTTGTAGTGGGGCCTCGACATCTAGAATATTTTCAAACTCTGCCTCAGCGAACATCTACCTGCTCATTATCATGGCCAATGACAGGGATCCTGCCAGGCGAGCAGATGTTACGAGAGTTGCGAGGAGGTTGTGGGAAAGTTGTGCACTTATCTTCTAGCTTTTCAGCCTCGACGCCTCCATTTTTTATTGTATCTGATCCATTATGGGGAGTGAACCCTTGGGAGGCACTTGGGTTAGGGTATCTTCTTTCTCTTTCCCTTTTCATGTGCTGGGTCCTGCGGCTCCGGAGGTTGAAGTGGACCTCTGAACAATTGGTCCTTTCTAGGTGCTCCTTGGACACACCCACTCAAAATACTTGTGACTATTATCTATAATGGGGTGGCATACCACCTCAATTGTCAAATCCTTTGGGGTGGTCCAATCTACCTAAGGGAGAGCTAATTTATCTAATCCCTGTTCTTTATACAATGGGTCCTCCAGGGGCCCATCATCTGGAAAAGCCTTCAAGAAACCCCAAAGGTTGAGGGATTTCATCAAGCCTTTGAACATCCATGAATGATGGCAAGCTCGAAGATCAAAACTATCCTAAAAATCTGCCCAGAAATCCTCAATATCTTCTGCATGTGGTGGGGATACCTTGGGAAGCACCGTTGCTATTTTACCCAGCAGATCAAATTGCTTCTAGTATGGTGGAATTCCACTAGTTCTAGCCTCTTAAGTTCATTGTCTACTTCCTTTGTCATGGCAAGGCTACAAGAATAATTCCCGCAAGAGATTGGGAATGGGGCATTGGTGACCTTCTTCAATGTGAAGAGGGCATGCAGCTCCAGAATCTGTCTGCAATACTCCAAAAGAATAATTCTATCCCCAAAATATTGAGGAAGAAGTTAGGGTTTCCCAGAGAAGCTGGTCACCCAAATACATTTGTGCTACTAGAATTGGATGAAGTAATTCCCACAAGTACTCACCAAGTTCATCACCTCTTGTGATAACCGGTATCTGGAGTCCTGAGTAAGTGTCAAAATATTCTTGTAAATGAACGCATCATTTACCCTAAAAAAATTTGGGAAGCTACGTTCCCATTGGACCTAGGGATAATGTTCCCATGGCACCAACTAGCTGGGTCTATTCTTGAGAATGCCCACTTCCTACAAACCTTGAAAATTAGGTCTTTGTTGGGCCAGTACCCACAATATGTAGGATGTCATGTGGAACTTTGATGTCTGGAGTATGCTCTTTAGCTGTGTGTCCAAATGGTTGGCAATGATAGCCACACAATTAAAGGTTTGAATGCAAGTAGTGATGCAGTAGAGAAAGTAATACATCCATGCTGAGAAGTCCCGGGCATGGGTCTCTCCAAAGAGCCTGCATAGAAATATAATTCTTGCTTGGATACACTCTTTTAAATCCTCGTGGGTAATCTCCAGCTTCATCTTTTTATAGTCCCTTCTTGGGGACTTTAACCAGTGAGTGTTGAGATGTTTCCGAGAGAGAAGGGAAGCTTCTTCAAAATCATTTAATGATGTGGATAGGGAGAGAAAAATGGCTCTCTTAAATTGAGGGATCCCCAGCCCTAAAGCAAAAGTAGCAGCTTCCAGATTGATGATAGTCGCTAGATAGTGTAGTGGCCAGGGATTTTCGAGAAAAAAAATCTGAGTGTAGGCATTGTAGATAATTTCTAGTTGGAGTATTAGCTCCGGTACTTGCACTAAATAGGGAAAACTTTCATCTTTGATAATCCTAGAGGCGGCCATGTGTTTTGCCATATTATCTCTGGTGGTCCTCTATTGGTATATGGCTTGGACCAAGCCCTGCATTTCAGCCCATAGTCTGGGCTCTGTGTCACTTATTTCTTGAAACTTAGAGTCCACCTTGGACCCCATGAGAACACCCTCCCTCGGGTATTTAATGGTTAGTGGCAATTTGGCCAACATCTTTTTAGCCTTAGTTTTTGTAGCTTCCCGAGTGGAGGTAGTTGGCAGCTCTGGGATATTAGGAGGAGCGATCACTTCAAACATTTTGATCAAACTATCTACAACCTACAAGACTGGAGAACTATCAATACATGATATAATAAAAACAATATTTAAGGGACTTCGAGGAATTCACCACCATTTTGCACCTGTACAAAAGTGTTAGCATGCATCAAAAATCTTGAAATATTAAATTTAACATAGATCAAATTATTATAAAAACTTGGGGATCTGGGGGATGGGTTTAGGTGAAAAAATGGAATGAAGACCCAAGGGCTTCTCAGCACTCGGAGTCCGGAAGAACTAGCTATTGTTGACGTGACCGACAGTGAGCTATACTTGGCTGACATGGGTCATCACATGGCCACACGACAAGCGACATAAAGACATTAATGGGGACAAGTGGGATGACACAGGGGAAGTAAATGCTAGATGAGATGGGATTTGAATTCTCATTCATGGTAAATTAATCCCACCATTAAGACAAAATGACAGAGGAGAGAGAAATTCACCATGGCTTGAACCAATGAGGTGCCAAGTTTGAACTGTGGCGAATACCTCTGTGATGAGTTTGAAAATTTGGTTTGGACATGATGGAGCGTGATGAGCTTGCCACAAAAAGAAGGATATATATGGGATATACATCAATATACAAAGCTATAGAGGGCCAAAACATGGCAAGGGCTAAAGCACAACTTGTAGGCCAACCAAAAATGAATGTATATACAACTATATACAGAAAAATACACAATACAAAAAATACACAAAAATATTTACACTATCATACAAAAATGTACACATACTACCTTAAACAACAACTGCATAGAGGGTGGACAACCCTCTAGTAGAGCCATCCCACTAACGAGAGGTGACAAAAAGAAAAACCAGAGACAGGAAACAAAATGAAAAACATAATCGCAACCAAGAAAAATGAAAGCAATAAAACCAGAAAAACAAAAAAAAAGAAGGAAGAGAGCCAAAAGGCCCACCTGGAAACATAGAGGGTCCAGAAAGGTGAGCATGAGAGGTTCTCTACAAGTAGTTCACCTTGGAATGAGCGTGAAAGCACCACTACCTACTATTGTTCGAACATCGTTACTCACCAAAAACAATTTGCACTTAATCTCTTTGAATCACCTTAATCACTCTGGTAATCACCTGAGTGTTTTAATTGTGGTAAATGTTAAAATGATAGGTGAAACCAATTTATACCCTCAGGGTAAAAACATATTGAATTCCTTCTGCAAACTCTAGAAAAAGGAAAACCTCCAGATTTTGGGCCTGGGGATTCCATGCAGCCACACCTTCCAACAAAAGAAGACATGATGGCAGAGAATCCCAAAGTCTAGAATCCGGACAACTCAATATGACAAACAAATGAACTTCGGGACTGGGTGTGGAAGACAAAAGAAGAAAAAAAGAAAACCAACCCTCGAACAAGCAAAGCCCGGAGGGAAACCAAGGAAACAAGAGAAACCAAGGAAAAATAAAAAGCGAAAAGGGGGACCCAAAATTTTTCCCACAAAATGTAGGGACGGGTATGTCGGGCATAATAGATAGGTAAGATCTATTGATGTTTTCTCCGTCCTCACAATATAGAGTCAAGCAGAAAATATATGTACTCAAAAAGAGCGATAGATTGATAGAAATTTGATTGAATTAGAATGATCCAACTAAAATGATGATACAAATATGGTTCCATTTGATTTCAAAATAGGTGAAATTTGAAAATTTATATATCTAGGGATTACCACATTAGACATTAGATATGGCTGATCTGTTGACCAAACAAGAGAGACATGTGATTGGTCTTAGTGGATTATCCTTCCTTCTAGAGATGCTACGATTCTAGATGAACCAGGTTCTTCTCAGAGCTATGAAAAAGTGTTGGCACTCTGACCATAATACCTTCCACTTTCCACTTGGAGAGATGACAATCACACCTGAGGATATGTATAAGATTTTTAGGATTCTAAATTGAGAAAAGCGAGTCTATTATGATCAGGTTTATGAAGGTGAGGCTTGTAGATGAGTGTTTGTAGATCCTATGATTGGCAATGATAGCATTCCTTGGCTGTTTCATTTCTATGGCTTCTACCAGTGCTTGGGTCACTGATAGGGGGATCATTTCTACCGGATTGACAAGGTCACATTTTTTATGTTGGATGGGGTCGTATCCTAGAGGACATGATTGCACACCCATGGCTATTTTATTAGGGATCCTATGTGCTAGAAAAGTTATATTATGAGATACATGATGTAGTATACAAACATGGTGTGAATCTTTCTATAGGGGCAATATTACTCTAGCTTTGGACATGGGAGCACATTCCTATCACAAGGCCAATTTCTAAGACTAGAGTAAGTGATCCACATTAGTTGTATGAATTTCTTTACGAGGGAGTGATTGTCTAGCCTCATCTAGGAAAATTAGATTTCTGGTGACGCATGCTTGATGATATGGAGCAGGTGATATGGCATCCATATCTTGGTTGCAAGGCCTAGCGAGATGATGATATAGATATTCCCTATATGTTTTCTCCTCTTTGGATGATTGGTCGATCTCCATTAGTCATTGAGATATTTTGATTCTACTGAGTACTCTGATAGTTTGGAAGGACACATGATTTCTTACAGGGATTATCATTATATGCATGAGTACAGGTAGAGAGATCGATGTGGGGTCCATAGGTTGATTTTTAGTATGCTTGTGATGAGATCCATAGGATGGGATATGCAATTTGGGATGTGTGAGAGCATGTTGCTTATGTAGGTATGTCAACAGATTATTCATAGTGGTTCACATGAAATAGATTCCCATGGTTCACAGATCCTAGTAAGCCCATTCTTGATATTGATGATCCTTCTAATGATAAGGGTGTTGGTGGTGGAGGGAGAGGTGGGGGGAGAGTTGGTCACAGATAGAGGGCTCAAAGAGTTCCTCATCAGGGTGGTGGTAGTAGAGAGAGTGGTAGAGTCTAATTGAGAGGTGGCAGAGTGAGAACGAGGGGTGGAGGATTTAATATCATATATTCTCAGGTTCCTCTAGTAGTTTGGGGGTAGAGACCATAGAGAGCAGCTAGACAAGCTCAGTTATCTCATGGTAGACATGTTGTACCATAGAGACAAGCTCTTCCTTAGATTTCTCCATAGGTATATGTTGCACCACATGTTCATGTTGCACCATAGGTTCTAGGTGCTCCACAGGTTCTGGGTGCTCCATAGGCACCATAGGCATATACACCTTGACATAGGATGTCAGGAATTTATAGGTTGGTATGATAGCTATGAGTGGCCAGATTGATCAGGTTGCAAGCATGATGTAGAAATTCATAACCATGATGATGCAGAGGCCTAGTGTAGCTATCACTAGTCATATACCTCAGATAGATCCTGGAAGTTCAGTGGGTAGAGGTAAAGATGACATAGGTGGTCCTGATGGGACAAATGGTACAGGTGGGACAAGTGATACAGGTGGTGCCCCTAGTTTAGTGATGATCGTCATTTGATATATCGATGTACCATATGTATTTTGATCATGATGTACCTCTTTGATTATGATGTATCTTTGATTATACATGATGAAATTTTATTTCCACTATTATGATGACTTGATGCACTCTTTATTTCCATGATTATCTAATGATATATGAGACTTCCTTTGATGATATGATTTCTATATGATATTATGAGGCACTTCTTTATATGCTATGGATGCAATGCCTTATATATGACATAGTTAGATGGATGTAAAGTTTATGCAAGCTTTATTTCTAAATGGTTTTAATTTATGATGTATGCAATTCTAAATGGTAAATGAAATGCAATTAACTTAAATGAATGCATGTTCTTTTTGTATTTTGATAATGCAAAATATCTAAGAGATGCACTTATAATGAATGATGAAGTGCATATAATGATTTTGGATAATGAATAATGTTTAATGATTGATAACTTATAAATAATAATGTTTAATGATTAATGAATGCAATGGTAAATGCACAAGAAATTCTTCTATAAATGATTTGAACAAGGAACTGATGATGTGAACCCCCTTTGATGATGTGCTACCCGTTTAGCTTGGTAAAATCCTTTTATGCAATTTAATCTAAAATGCAAATGCAACTAACTATCATTTTTAAAAGAAATGAAAATAGATATACTTTCATCATTGAGCCTTTTGAACTAGGAGCATGTACAACCATCACTAGTTGGATAACCACACCATAATGATATGAATACTTCTACCATCAAACTTCAATCAGTCAAAACTAGTACAACCCTCACTAGTTGAAAAATTCAACTATGGGAGTCTGAATACCAGTTTCATCAGATTCAATGTTGCAATTGGATGTTGGTATTAAGATATGATAGATCTAAATATCCAAGGTATCCATTTGTGTAAACACACAAAAATTGACTCTCCTCCATATGTGAATGTCCTTGAGGATTCTTTGATGATCATGTCATTAGATGAGTTTAACATATCTTAGTGAATCAACTTCCAAATAGTCACACAACAAGCACGAAAAGATGTCATGCTTTCATCATCACCAGTCTAATTGTAATATTATAAATTGGCTTAAAAGACTTGACTCAAGCAATCAAAACTCATCAAAACTAAAAGTTCTTGTATTATTTTCCAATTTTCCAATAGAATTCCATCCACGCTAATCTTGTCATTATTTTACAAATTTTTAATCCTGATAATAAGGTCTCAAAAGGTCAAGGATCAAATGTCGAGATCAAATTTTTGGTTGAACAATGATGTAAACCAAAGGTTCAAAGTCTATCTGTCAAAGTTTTGATGTGCAAATTGTGACTCAAAGTTTACTAGAAATCCGTTGATTTTGAAAAGAATGTCCCCAAGTGCAAATGAACAAAGAATAATCTGGCCAAAATGAAATCTGATGATGAACAAGGCTTGACAGAATGCTACTCAGAGACTTTATTAAGACTATTCAAAAATGATAGATGCAATGAAGATGTACAAATGAGATGATGCAATGCAGTATGTACACATGCAACTAGGCAAGACCTAAGGGTCAAAAAGGCACCTATTTACCAGGTTTTCACCTTCTTGAATTTATTGCTCTTTTCTCTTTCTTTTTTTTATACCAAGGTGCCTATTGCTAGGTTTTCACCAAGGCACTTTTATCTTTTTATCTTTTTTGATTTTTTTGTATTTATTACCAAGGCGACTGTTTACCAGGTTTTTACCAAGTTAACAATTTTTTTCAGGATCCATATTTGAATGTTTTTTCTTTTTTCATGATCAATTTTCCACTTTTTCACCTTTTTTCAAAATTATTTCCATTGTTTTTGAATTTCTTCAGAATTTTTTTCTTAGTTTTTTTTTTAAAAAAATTTCAGGATCTTTTTTCACTGTACCAAGAATGATGCTTTCTCTCATATGATACTCTTTCAACTGATACTCTTTCAACCTATACCCTTTAATCTAATCAGGTATAAAAACTCTTCAAATGAATTTTATTGATAGGGTCTTGTAACTCTTCTCCTTCACAATCAGCTAGTTTATATGTCCCCATGCCAAAAGAAGAGGTAATGATAAATGGGCATAACCAGTTTTCTTCCCATTTTCCTTTCTTTTCTCTTTTCACTTGATTCTTAGGATCTTCTCGCAACACTAAGTCCCAAAATTAAAATTTTCTAGGTATGATCCTCTTGTTATAGTTCCTTGACTTCCTATTTTGGTACACTTTGAGATGTTCATATGCTTGGGTTTGATGTTCTTCTAGAAACTCCAATAGTTGAATTCTAGCAACCCTATAGTCTTCATCTATTATCAACCCTTGTAAATAAAATCTTTAAGATGGGATCTCAACCTCTAAGGAAATACTGCTTCTTCCCCATAAACCAATGAAAATGGTGTGGCTCCTATTGGTGTCCCTATGCTGGTCCTATATGCCCAAATTGTTGGATTTAATTGAACATGCCAATTTATTCTTGAATTATGAACTGTCCTTTTCAATATCGTGAGGATGTTTTTGTTTGTTGCCTCTACTTGTCCATTCCCCTGAGGATAATAAATGGAAGAAGAATGATGTATAATATGGAACTTGTCACAAAGATCATACACATCTTTGTTTTTGAATTATTTTTCATTATTCATGATTATAGCATGAGGAATACCATATCTACAAATGATGTGATTTAGGATGAACATAGAGATTTTATTACCTGTTGGAGTTGTCAAATGCGCAACTTCTACCCATTTAGTGAAATATTCAGTTGTTGTTATGATGTATTTATGACCATTTATTGAAGGTGGAAAAATCATACCTATTAAATCAAACCCCCATTGATAAAAGGGCCAAGGTGTTGTCATTGGGTTTAACTCTTGTGCTAGCACATGGATCATGTTTCCGTGATATTGGCATTTATGACATATCTTAACAAAGTGACAAGTATCCTTCTCTAGAGTTGGCCAAAAACATCCCATGCGAAGGATTTTCTTAGCTAAGTTTAACCCACTAGAGTGAGACCCACAGATCCCCTCGTGAACTTCTCATAAAGCCAATTTTGATTCCTCATCCTCTAGACACCTAAGAAGAATTCCATCAAGACTTTTGTAATACAATGTGTTGGAAAGGATTGTATAACGAGAAGCTTGGCGAATAAAATGTTTCTTTTGATTGCGGGTTTGGTCCAAAGGTAAAGTTTGGTCTTGTAGATAAGTGAAAATAGGTCCATACCAAGGTGAGTCATGTCCAACTAAAAGGCTTACAATTTTGGAATCGGGAAGGTCAAATGTGGGTTTTACTAACTCTTCCACCAAGAATTCATATCTAGCATTCTGTTATGGCATTTGAAGAAGAGAGGCTAAAGTAGCCATGGCATCTTCTGCTCTATTTCTATCCCTTGGAATTCGCTCAAAAGTGATCAAGGAAAAATATTTTTCCCAATCATCCACCATTATTTTATAGGGCATCAACTTGTCATCTTTTGTTTGGTACTCATCATTGATCTGATTTATGACTAGTTGAGAATCACCATACACTTGCAATTTGGTCACCTTCCACTCTAAAGCCATCTTGATGCCTATAAATAGGGCTTCATACTCCACAATATTGTTGGTACATGGAAAAAGAAGTTTGTATGATTTTGGAATTGTGTAACCTTGAGGAGTAACTAAAAGAATGAGTGCCCCTGATCCATGTTGAGTGTAGGATCCATCAAAATAAAGTTTCCATGTTTTGGCCTCCACATTAATTATCTTTGAATATGGAAATTCTACTTGAATAGGATGATGAACTACTAAAGGAGATTCTGCCAATTGATAAGATATCACTTTTCCCTTTATGGCTTTCCTATCCACATATTCTATCTCAAATTGACTCAACACCATCACCCATTTGGCCAATCTACCTGTAAGGTCTATTTTGCAAAGTAGAAACTTTAAAGGACCGATTTTAGAAATAATATTGACTTAGTGCACCAACATATAATGATGTGGCTTTTGAGAAGAAAAAAATACCGCTAAGAATGATCGCCTAATGAAACTGTAGTTGAGTTCATACTTGACCAAAGTTCTACTAAGATAATAGATTGCCTTTTCTTTACCATCCTTGTCTTCTTGAGCTAAAAGTACCCCCAAAGAACATTTTGTTGCTGAGATGTATAGTAATACAGGTTTATCCTTGATAGGTATCATCAAAATAGGTGGACTCATCAAAGAGGTCTTCAATAATGTAAAATCTTCTTAACATTGTTCATCCCACTTGAAAATTGTATTTTTATGTAAAAGCCCACTGAAAGAATGACACTTTTCTTCCTGTAATACCCACCTCTTAGTTTTCTTTTCAGTTTTGAGATGCCGAACTCTTTTAGGCCTTTTTATGTATGTGTGGCCTATTTCAGATAGTTTAGATGATGTTTATGTATTACATTTCAATATGTTATTGATCCATTATTATCATGTTGTATCTTCTGTGTATATGTGATTTATGGTTATTTAATGATGCTTATGTATATGTTAGGATTTCATTTCAATTATAGTTTTCTGACAATACTGACCCTAGATTTATATGCACATGGATCATTGTATGTTTTGTGTTACTATTTGATGTGCTTAGTATGGTATGGGACATAGATGTAGTTGCTTCGGCGAGATCCACACGATAACCTAGTCTCAACCATTATTTGCTATATGATATATCCATGTATATTCATCTTTGTGATGACAGGGTTGCAGGTATCGGGCTACGTCTTCCCTGAATTGGCAGTAGTGAGTGTGCCCTATCACAATAATCTCAATGGTAAGAGAGGGGAGATAGTTTTTCAGGTCCAAATCCTATCCTAAACCTAATTGTCCTAATTAGTGGACAAGTATCCGTTTCACTACCCTTACTGAATTCATGTATCCCTTTCCTTGAGCATGTTTGTTTTTGCTTGTGTTCGAATTCAGGTGCTTGATTTGATTATTGGTGTGATTGATCATGTTATTTATTTAATGGAATATTATTGTAATTAATTATTAAATATAGGGTATTTAATTAATTGAAAATTAAATTAAATACCTATATTTAATTGAAAAGTTAATTAAAAGTGCAATTATTGAATATTAGTATTTAATTAAATATTTAATTGAATATTAGAGTAAATATGCTTTTATGCCTTACTAAATAATTAAATATTAAGTTGCATAGATTATTGTGATTCAAATATTTAATTTATTTAATTTAATATCTTATTAATTACATGTGCATGATTTTGTTGAAAAAGTATTTTCAAACTCAAGAATTTCAACTTGATTTTAGGATTCAAAGTTGAGTTGTGAAATTAAAAGATATTTTAATTAATAATTAAATAATTACTTTCAATTTTGAGAGTTGAGGTCTTTTAGGAGTTATCTAGTCTGTTTTCATAAGGGTTTGCATGAAAAGGGGAAGTTGATCCTCTTTAGAGGGATTCTTCTCTCATATGGGGGATAATAGGTTTTTGGGAGCATTTTTGGAGAAGCTTTGTGTGTTCTTGGTTTTTGGAGGATTTGAGGATTCTTGGGGATGCATGTTGGAAAAAGTTTGTGTAAAATTCATGATTATGTGTGTGTTTGGAAGATCCAAGGTTTAATCATCTTCAAAGGAAAAATTCATTATGTTCTTGCATTGGATCTAAGGTAGGGTTTGATCCTTTTCATGATTCAATTCTTGTTTAAATTGTGTCTTCTTTGTGCTTAATTTGATTAAATTTCCTTAATTAGGAGTTGTTGAAATTCTTGTTTAAAAGGGTGTTCTTGAAACCATCGTTTGCTTATTATTTTAGGAAATTTTTATTTATCATAGTATCATTATGCTGGCCAATTTTTGTTGAAAGATTCCTTCTAAAACTCCTAGAAAATGAAATATTAATCTGGATTATAGTTTAAACTATATAATGGTTGGAAATAAATTTGTATGGTGGAAGAAAATCAAATTCTAGTTGGGAAAAAATCAATTTGGAAAAAATAATTCACTCTCTTGAATTATACAGAGGATTAAATTTTAACACCAGTCATTTGAGGAAAAGACAAAAAGAGTTTAAAACAAAAAAAAAGAAATTGTTTTTATAAACTTCCGTTTTTCGAAATAAAATTAAAAAAATGGAATTGTGGCATGTTGCAAAGTATTTTATTTTAAAGATGTTTAAAAAAAACTATTATAAAAAAAATATTATTAAGTGGATGGTAGGCGGGGGCCACCACATCCCCTGCCCCCCGTGGGGCCGGCCGCCGTGCGGTACCCACAGCAGTGGGCCGCAGGGGTTGCATTCCCCACAGCCACATTGGGCTGCAGGTCTGACCGCGGTACCCACTATACAGTGGGCCGCAGCAGACTGCGGTACCCACTGTTGTGGGGCCTGCGTGGGTTGGGGCCGAGACCCCCCCAAATAAAGTTTATTTTTTTATTTGTTTAAAAAAAAAATTATGATTCATTTTTTTTTTAAATGTATAATTTAATTTTTAGTTTTAGTTCAATTTTTATAAATTAGTTTATTTTAATTTTTAAATTAGGTTTAAATTAATTTTTAATTACTTTATTATTAATTTAAATTAGTTTATAGTTAATTATGAATTAGTTTATAATTAATTTTTAAATTAGTTTATAGTTAATTTCAAATTAGTTTTAAATTAATTTTTAATTAGGTTTATATTAATTTATGGCATGAGGAGGTTGATTAGGGATGGAATTATGAAAATTAATTAATAATGTGATTAATTTTATAGGTAAAGGAGAGCATATATTTTTATCATTGCTATTAATTGATCATTGTTAATGAGTAAGATCCTATGGTGTTGGTAGTTATTTATAGAGGTAATATTGAATGATTAATATTGACGCTTATGTTGCACCTAGGAGCATTATAATTTTATAATTATAACTGGAATTGGTAATTATTTCCTAGATATATTTATATGTTGTTTTTATAAATAGATCTATAGGAAATGTTAACGTTTACCAATGTGGTATGTTTAATTATTGTTGAATAGTAATTTTAGTGGATGAATGAATCTATATGATTAGGGATTATAAATTTGTTTGTCCCTACATTAACATCGTATTTAATTTAATGCATTATAAATATGATTTGATTGTATCATGATGTGTTTTGGGTGTGTGATTAAATGAATTGTGTATTATTTTACGTTATCATGTTTTGGGTGTCTGTTGGGCTAGATGACCCTTAGGACATAAATCTAGAGGTTTTGGGGTTATATTTTCTGCAAGGTATCTTATATGATATCAGTTTGTGTTTTTATGATGATGTCATAGTCCTGATATTCTTAGACCCAACCTAGTTTGGTTATGATGTGTCGTTTGGTCTTGTGAGGATATTGTGGATGTTTTATGGTTATTGAGAACCTATGTGCACCTAAATGGGCAGGATGTGATTTGACTTATGATATATCTTTATGATACTCTTTTGTGAACCTAGGGTAGGTTACCTAGTTGTATAGTATGAGGTGGCTTGCAATAAGTGCCAGAGCCCATAAGTGGCTACTAGGATTGCTTATTGTCGGTAATGGTAACAAGTGATAACATAATAAATTAATTAGGATGCCCTAGTATTAAACTATAAAGATAATGCCTCACCCATGCTTGAGCGCTAGTATAGGCTAAGATGGAGGATGAGATGATGCTTGCTACCTTGTGGGGTGTGGATATAGCATCGTTAGTGATCTTGTCTGTTTGAAATGTTATTGATGTTGTGTATGGTCACTTGAGTGCCAGAATCCATTAAGGGATTGCTAGTAAAAAAATCAAGGGTTAGACGTACATGATGACACCTTCCTATATACATCTTAGGTTATCCTACGTGTGTCAGTACCTTTGGTGTTGTTTAGTGTTCCTTGTTATGGTTTAGAGTGCTTCTAGGATCTTCCTATGCATTTGAGTATGAGGTCATGTATACCTTGTTTGCATTCTTGTTGTATACCCCGTGTGATGGGCCTGTTACTATCTCCTCAACACAATGGGAGTGGACCTTTGGTTCCACGTGGTCGAGTGGTAGTGATTCTTATTATTATTAAGATTTCGACAGATTCTTCTTCATGCTTGGATGTTCCTTGTTGCAGTTTCATCTTCCTAGTCTTTTGGAGACTTGTTCAGTTACTTGAGCTATGCATTGTACCATATGTAGATATTGGCTATCATCCTTTGGAGGATGAATTGTATTGTGCATTATGTATTATTACATACCCTGGGACTTGTGCAGTGGATGTTGATTATGTAGTATACCTTTGGTATCAGTTGTATATGTAATCTTTTGTTATGAGATGTATGTAATTGGTTTTAGATTATGTAACCTTTATGTTAGTTCTTTATAGTTGTTATTCGTAGATTATTATGCTTAAGTAATTCTATGTCAAGGAATCTCAAGAAATGTTATCTATGTATGAGTTGTACTTCATGTATATCATGTACTTCATTGTGTTTCTTCCGCATTGTTATCAATATTGTTTGTAAACATTTAAAAAAAAATTATTCCATAAACTTAGTGTCATGTTTAGGTTAAGTTCTCCTGTGTTCCCTGGTGGGGCATTACGCTTGGTATCAGAGCCCACATTTCTATACTGGGAGCTCTGGGAAATATGTATGCCCATTAGTTGTCTTTTTATTTTAAAAACTTCAAACAAACATAGACATAAAAATCTGATGTATTTAAAACCATTGCTTTATGATTATTGAATTCTTTTGATGTTATTGGTTTGATTTTGGTTCTAAGTTGTGGTTTGGTTCTTTGGTTAATTCAGGAATCATGCCTGAAACTAGATCTGCTAGAGGTTGTGGTAGAGACTGGGAGGGTGGTCATGGAAGGGGTAGGGATAAAAATCCTTCCATGAGTGTTAGTCAGGATAGTGCTCATCAGCACAATAGAGATGAGCAGATGGATGAGCATCGGGCTGGTTTAGAAGAGCTAGACATTAGGCAGTTGTTGCAAGCATTACTGAACCGTATTCCTGAGCAGGGTAGAGTGGAGAGGGAGAGATCTAGGAGCCCTCCAAGGAGGATTGTTTCAGTGGATCCTGCAGTTGTGGCAGCAAACCACATGAGAGATCTTATGAGAGTTCCACCTATTTCCTTTGATGGGAAAGGAACAAGGTTTGAAGCTGAGACTTGGCTTATTGCATTAGAGAGGGTTTTTTCTATGCATCCCTTTAGTAGCAATACTAAAGCAAGGTATGCAGTAATGTAGCTCTCCAATTTTGCACCGATATGGTGGAAGATAGAGGAAGAGAAGTTATGTCTCCATATGAGTATAGTGACATGAGAGTTATTCCTTGAGCACTTTCAAGAGTGCTTCCTATCTGGTCAGTGGAGGCAACAGAGGGATGATGACTTCCATGACTTGAGGCAGTTGACCCTATCAGTGGTTGAGTATGAGCGTTGATTGTTTGAGCTCAAACAGTATGTTGGATATGGTCTAGATTCGGCCCTTATGGTTCAACACTTTGTTAGGGGGCTGAATGAATGCATCATTGGGGAGGTTATACTCTTTGAGCCTATGTCCCTCAGGAAGGCGGTCATCACAGCTACCCTTGTAGAGGAGAACTTAGCATTGGGCCATGGTGGTCATTCAGGAGGGCAGTCTAGAGTACCTACTTCTGTTGATAGAGGTAATCATTCTCAGGGAGCTGGGAATTTAGGAGGTCCTTCTACCATTCCAAATGGTAATTAGATTTAGCAGCAAGGAGGAAACAATCCTTCTTCTTTTAGTGGTCCTAAAAATAGGAACTTCTGGGACAATCACTATAGCAGGCGCAATCGGCTAGTTCAACCAACATAGAGTGTGTATCAGGATGTCAGTAGGGGCAGTGTTCAATATTCTAGTGCACCTTCAGTTAGAGGAGGTGGTAGTAGGGGAGCTTGATTTTCCTATGGACAATTTGGGCACATAGCAGTCAATTGTCCTCAGTGTGCACCGAAGTTTTTGGGACAGAGGCCATTAGCTTCTAAGCTGACAGTGGGTGATGTTGGTATGTCTCACAGAGTGTATGCAACATTTGATCATCCTCCACCTGTGTATCATGCTCCTGTGAGTGGGGCTACGAGTAGAGGTCCATCAACTAGTTTTCAGATTCCTATAGTGGGGAATGATCCTCAATGTTTGAATCAGAGACGTAGGAAGGGTCCTATGGGACCTACACTTTGAGTCTTTCAGGACTTGGATTAGATGTTCTGTGATGAGAGATTGATTTCTCTATCTTTTTTTTAGGCTTCCAGGAGTAAGCCTATTTTTAGGGGAGGAGGATGTAATACCCACCTCTTAGTTTTCTTTTCAGTTTTGAGATGTTGAACTCTTTTAGGCCTTTTTATGTATGTGTAGCCTATTTTAGATGGTTTAGATGATGTTTATGTATTACATTTTAGTATGTTATTGATCTATTATTATCATGTTGTATCTTCTGTGTATATGTGAATTATGGTTATTTAATGATGCTTATATATATGTTAGGATTTCATTTGGATTATTGTTTTTTGACAATACTGACCCTAGATTTATATGCACATGGATCATTGTATGTTTTGTGTTACTGTTTGATGTGCTTGGTATGGCATGGGACAGAGATGTAGTTACTTGCTTCGGCGAGATCCACACAATATTCTAGTCTCAACCATTGTTTTCTATATGATATATGCATGTATGTTCATCTTTGTGATTACAGGGTTGCAGGTACCAGGCTACGTCTTCCCTGAATTGGTAGGAGTGAGTGTGCCCTATCACAATAATCTCAATGGTAAGAGAGGGGAGATAGTTTTTAGGTCCAAATCCTATCCTAAACCTAATTTTCCTAATTAGTGGACAAGTATTCGTTTGACTACCCTTACCGAGTTTGTATAGTTGAGAGGAATTCGTGTATCCCTTTCCTTGAGCATGTTTGTTTTTTCTTGTGTTTGATTTCAGGTGCTTGATTTGATTATTGGTGTGATTGATTATGTTACTTATTTAATGAAATATTATTGCAATTAATTA
>MU227831.1:2493348-2508917 GCA_018584345.1 Thuja plicata | reverse complement strand
TTTCAATTTTGAGAGTTGAGGTCTTTTAGGAGTTATCTAGTCTGTTTTCATAAGGGTTTGCATGAAAAGGGGAAGTTGATCCTCTTTAGAGGGATTCTTCTCTCATATGGGGGATAATAGGTTTTTGGGAGCATTTTTGGAGAAGCTTTGTGTGTTCTTGGTTTTTGGAGGATTTGAGGATTCTTGGGGATGCATGTTGGAAAAAGTTTGTGTAAAATTCATGATTATGTGTGTGTTTGGAAGATCCAAGGTTTAATCATCTTCAAAGGAAAAATTCATTATGTTCTTGCATTGGATCTAAGGTAGGGTTTGATCCTTTTCATGATTCAATTCTTGTTTAAATTGTGTCTTCTTTGTGCTTAATTTGATTAAATTTCCTTAATTAGGAGTTGTTGAAATTCTTGTTTAAAAGGGTGTTCTTGAAACCATCGTTTGCTTATTATTTTAGGAAATTTTTATTTATCATAGTATCATTATGCTGGCCAATTTTTGTTGAAAGATTCCTTCTAAAACTCCTAGAAAATGAAATATTAATCTGGATTATAGTTTAAACTATATAATGGTTGGAAATAAATTTGTATGGTGGAAGAAAATCAAATTCTAGTTGGGAAAAAATCAATTTGGAAAAAATAATTCACTCTCTTGAATTATACAGAGGATTAAATTTTAACACCAGTCATTTGAGGAAAAGACAAAAAGAGTTTAAAACAAAAAAAAAGAAATTGTTTTTATAAACTTCCGTTTTTCGAAATAAAATTAAAAAAATGGAATTGTGGCATGTTGCAAAGTATTTTATTTTAAAGATGTTTAAAAAAAACTATTATAAAAAAAATATTATTAAGTGGATGGTAGGCGGGGGCCACCACATCCCCTGCCCCCCGTGGGGCCGGCCGCCGTGCGGTACCCACAGCAGTGGGCCGCAGGGGTTGCATTCCCCACAGCCACATTGGGCTGCAGGTCTGACCGCGGTACCCACTATACAGTGGGCCGCAGCAGACTGCGGTACCCACTGTTGTGGGGCCTGCGTGGGTTGGGGCCGAGACCCCCCCAAATAAAGTTTATTTTTTTATTTGTTTAAAAAAAAAATTATGATTCATTTTTTTTTTAAATGTATAATTTAATTTTTAGTTTTAGTTCAATTTTTATAAATTAGTTTATTTTAATTTTTAAATTAGGTTTAAATTAATTTTTAATTACTTTATTATTAATTTAAATTAGTTTATAGTTAATTATGAATTAGTTTATAATTAATTTTTAAATTAGTTTATAGTTAATTTCAAATTAGTTTTAAATTAATTTTTAATTAGGTTTATATTAATTTATGGCATGAGGAGGTTGATTAGGGATGGAATTATGAAAATTAATTAATAATGTGATTAATTTTATAGGTAAAGGAGAGCATATATTTTTATCATTGCTATTAATTGATCATTGTTAATGAGTAAGATCCTATGGTGTTGGTAGTTATTTATAGAGGTAATATTGAATGATTAATATTGACGCTTATGTTGCACCTAGGAGCATTATAATTTTATAATTATAACTGGAATTGGTAATTATTTCCTAGATATATTTATATGTTGTTTTTATAAATAGATCTATAGGAAATGTTAACGTTTACCAATGTGGTATGTTTAATTATTGTTGAATAGTAATTTTAGTGGATGAATGAATCTATATGATTAGGGATTATAAATTTGTTTGTCCCTACATTAACATCGTATTTAATTTAATGCATTATAAATATGATTTGATTGTATCATGATGTGTTTTGGGTGTGTGATTAAATGAATTGTGTATTATTTTACGTTATCATGTTTTGGGTGTCTGTTGGGCTAGATGACCCTTAGGACATAAATCTAGAGGTTTTGGGGTTATATTTTCTGCAAGGTATCTTATATGATATCAGTTTGTGTTTTTATGATGATGTCATAGTCCTGATATTCTTAGACCCAACCTAGTTTGGTTATGATGTGTCGTTTGGTCTTGTGAGGATATTGTGGATGTTTTATGGTTATTGAGAACCTATGTGCACCTAAATGGGCAGGATGTGATTTGACTTATGATATATCTTTATGATACTCTTTTGTGAACCTAGGGTAGGTTACCTAGTTGTATAGTATGAGGTGGCTTGCAATAAGTGCCAGAGCCCATAAGTGGCTACTAGGATTGCTTATTGTCGGTAATGGTAACAAGTGATAACATAATAAATTAATTAGGATGCCCTAGTATTAAACTATAAAGATAATGCCTCACCCATGCTTGAGCGCTAGTATAGGCTAAGATGGAGGATGAGATGATGCTTGCTACCTTGTGGGGTGTGGATATAGCATCGTTAGTGATCTTGTCTGTTTGAAATGTTATTGATGTTGTGTATGGTCACTTGAGTGCCAGAATCCATTAAGGGATTGCTAGTAAAAAAATCAAGGGTTAGACGTACATGATGACACCTTCCTATATACATCTTAGGTTATCCTACGTGTGTCAGTACCTTTGGTGTTGTTTAGTGTTCCTTGTTATGGTTTAGAGTGCTTCTAGGATCTTCCTATGCATTTGAGTATGAGGTCATGTATACCTTGTTTGCATTCTTGTTGTATACCCCGTGTGATGGGCCTGTTACTATCTCCTCAACACAATGGGAGTGGACCTTTGGTTCCACGTGGTCGAGTGGTAGTGATTCTTATTATTATTAAGATTTCGACAGATTCTTCTTCATGCTTGGATGTTCCTTGTTGCAGTTTCATCTTCCTAGTCTTTTGGAGACTTGTTCAGTTACTTGAGCTATGCATTGTACCATATGTAGATATTGGCTATCATCCTTTGGAGGATGAATTGTATTGTGCATTATGTATTATTACATACCCTGGGACTTGTGCAGTGGATGTTGATTATGTAGTATACCTTTGGTATCAGTTGTATATGTAATCTTTTGTTATGAGATGTATGTAATTGGTTTTAGATTATGTAACCTTTATGTTAGTTCTTTATAGTTGTTATTCGTAGATTATTATGCTTAAGTAATTCTATGTCAAGGAATCTCAAGAAATGTTATCTATGTATGAGTTGTACTTCATGTATATCATGTACTTCATTGTGTTTCTTCCGCATTGTTATCAATATTGTTTGTAAACATTTAAAAAAAAATTATTCCATAAACTTAGTGTCATGTTTAGGTTAAGTTCTCCTGTGTTCCCTGGTGGGGCATTACGCTTGGTATCAGAGCCCACATTTCTATACTGGGAGCTCTGGGAAATATGTATGCCCATTAGTTGTCTTTTTATTTTAAAAACTTCAAACAAACATAGACATAAAAATCTGATGTATTTAAAACCATTGCTTTATGATTATTGAATTCTTTTGATGTTATTGGTTTGATTTTGGTTCTAAGTTGTGGTTTGGTTCTTTGGTTAATTCAGGAATCATGCCTGAAACTAGATCTGCTAGAGGTTGTGGTAGAGACTGGGAGGGTGGTCATGGAAGGGGTAGGGATAAAAATCCTTCCATGAGTGTTAGTCAGGATAGTGCTCATCAGCACAATAGAGATGAGCAGATGGATGAGCATCGGGCTGGTTTAGAAGAGCTAGACATTAGGCAGTTGTTGCAAGCATTACTGAACCGTATTCCTGAGCAGGGTAGAGTGGAGAGGGAGAGATCTAGGAGCCCTCCAAGGAGGATTGTTTCAGTGGATCCTGCAGTTGTGGCAGCAAACCACATGAGAGATCTTATGAGAGTTCCACCTATTTCCTTTGATGGGAAAGGAACAAGGTTTGAAGCTGAGACTTGGCTTATTGCATTAGAGAGGGTTTTTTCTATGCATCCCTTTAGTAGCAATACTAAAGCAAGGTATGCAGTAATGTAGCTCTCCAATTTTGCACCGATATGGTGGAAGATAGAGGAAGAGAAGTTATGTCTCCATATGAGTATAGTGACATGAGAGTTATTCCTTGAGCACTTTCAAGAGTGCTTCCTATCTGGTCAGTGGAGGCAACAGAGGGATGATGACTTCCATGACTTGAGGCAGTTGACCCTATCAGTGGTTGAGTATGAGCGTTGATTGTTTGAGCTCAAACAGTATGTTGGATATGGTCTAGATTCGGCCCTTATGGTTCAACACTTTGTTAGGGGGCTGAATGAATGCATCATTGGGGAGGTTATACTCTTTGAGCCTATGTCCCTCAGGAAGGCGGTCATCACAGCTACCCTTGTAGAGGAGAACTTAGCATTGGGCCATGGTGGTCATTCAGGAGGGCAGTCTAGAGTACCTACTTCTGTTGATAGAGGTAATCATTCTCAGGGAGCTGGGAATTTAGGAGGTCCTTCTACCATTCCAAATGGTAATTAGATTTAGCAGCAAGGAGGAAACAATCCTTCTTCTTTTAGTGGTCCTAAAAATAGGAACTTCTGGGACAATCACTATAGCAGGCGCAATCGGCTAGTTCAACCAACATAGAGTGTGTATCAGGATGTCAGTAGGGGCAGTGTTCAATATTCTAGTGCACCTTCAGTTAGAGGAGGTGGTAGTAGGGGAGCTTGATTTTCCTATGGACAATTTGGGCACATAGCAGTCAATTGTCCTCAGTGTGCACCGAAGTTTTTGGGACAGAGGCCATTAGCTTCTAAGCTGACAGTGGGTGATGTTGGTATGTCTCACAGAGTGTATGCAACATTTGATCATCCTCCACCTGTGTATCATGCTCCTGTGAGTGGGGCTACGAGTAGAGGTCCATCAACTAGTTTTCAGATTCCTATAGTGGGGAATGATCCTCAATGTTTGAATCAGAGACGTAGGAAGGGTCCTATGGGACCTACACTTTGAGTCTTTCAGGACTTGGATTAGATGTTCTGTGATGAGAGATTGATTTCTCTATCTTTTTTTTAGGCTTCCAGGAGTAAGCCTATTTTTAGGGGAGGAGGATGTAATACCCACCTCTTAGTTTTCTTTTCAGTTTTGAGATGTTGAACTCTTTTAGGCCTTTTTATGTATGTGTAGCCTATTTTAGATGGTTTAGATGATGTTTATGTATTACATTTTAGTATGTTATTGATCTATTATTATCATGTTGTATCTTCTGTGTATATGTGAATTATGGTTATTTAATGATGCTTATATATATGTTAGGATTTCATTTGGATTATTGTTTTTTGACAATACTGACCCTAGATTTATATGCACATGGATCATTGTATGTTTTGTGTTACTGTTTGATGTGCTTGGTATGGCATGGGACAGAGATGTAGTTACTTGCTTCGGCGAGATCCACACAATATTCTAGTCTCAACCATTGTTTTCTATATGATATATGCATGTATGTTCATCTTTGTGATTACAGGGTTGCAGGTACCAGGCTACGTCTTCCCTGAATTGGTAGGAGTGAGTGTGCCCTATCACAATAATCTCAATGGTAAGAGAGGGGAGATAGTTTTTAGGTCCAAATCCTATCCTAAACCTAATTTTCCTAATTAGTGGACAAGTATTCGTTTGACTACCCTTACCGAGTTTGTATAGTTGAGAGGAATTCGTGTATCCCTTTCCTTGAGCATGTTTGTTTTTTCTTGTGTTTGATTTCAGGTGCTTGATTTGATTATTGGTGTGATTGATTATGTTACTTATTTAATGAAATATTATTGCAATTAATTATTAAATATAGGGTATTTAACTAATTGAAAATTAAATTAAATACCTATGTTTAATTGAAAAGTTAATTAAAAATGCAATTATTGAATATTAGTATTTAATTGAATATTAGAGTAAATATGTTTTTATGCCTTACTAAATAACTAAATATTAAGTTGCATAGATTATTGTGATTCAAATATTTAAGTTATTTAATTTAATATTTTATTAATTACATGTGCATGATTTTGTTGAAAAAGTATTTTCAAACTCAATGATTTCAACTTGATTTTAGGATTCAAAGTTGAGTTGTGGAATTAAAAGATATTTTAATTAATAATTAAAGAACTACCTTCAATTTTGGGAGTTAAGTTCTTTTAGGAGTTATCTATTGTGTTTTCATTAGGGTTTGCATCATTAGGAGAGGTTGATCCTCTTTAGGGGGATTCTTCTCTCATTTGGGGGTATAACAAGTTTTTGGGAGCATTTTTGGAGAAGCTTTGTGTGTTCTTGGTTTTTGGAGGATTTGAAGATTCTTGGGGATGCATGTTGGAAAAAGTTTGTGTGAAATTCGTGATTGTGTGTGTGCTTGGAAGATCCAAGGTTTAATCATCTTCAAAGGAAAAATTTATTCCGTTCTTGCATTGGATCTAAGGTAGGGTTTGATCCTTTTTGTGATTCAATTCTTGTTTAAATTGTGTCTTCTTTGTGCTTAATTTGATTAAATTTTCTTAATTAGGAGTTGTTGAAATTCTTGTTTAAAATGGTGTTCTTGAAACCCTAGTTTGCTTATTATTTTAAGAAATTGTTATTTATCACAGTATCATTGTGCTGGCCAATTTTTGTTGAAAGATTCCTTCTAAAACTCCTAGAAAACAAAAAATTAATCTGGACTATAGTTTAAACTATATAATGGTTGGAAATAAATTTTTATGGTGGAAGAAAATCAAATTCTAGATGGGAAAAAATCAATTTGAAAAAATAATTCACTCTCTGGAATTATAAAGAGGATTTATAAAAAAAATATTATTAAGTGGATGGGAGACCGGGGCCACCACATCCCCTTGCCCCCCGTGGGGCCGGCCGCCGCGCGGTACCCACAACAGTGGGCCGTGGGGGCTGCGGTCCCCACAGCCACAGTGGGCCGCAAGTTTGACTACGGTACCCACTGTACAGTGGGCGGCTATAGACTGCGGTACCCATTGTCATGGGGCCCGCGTGGGGTGGGGCCTAGAACCCCTCAAATAAAGCTAATTTTTTTATTTGTTTTAAAAAAAAAAAATTATGATTCATTTTTTCTTAAAATGTATAATTTAATTTTTAGTTTTTGTTCAACTTTTAGAAATTAGTTTATTTTAATTTTTAAATTAATTTTTAATTAGTTTATTATTAATTTAAATTAGTTTATAGTTAATTATGAATTAGTTTATAATTAATTTTTAAATTAGTTTATAGTTAATTTTAAATTAGTTTTATATTAATTTATGGCACGAGGAGGTTGATTAGGGATGGAATTATGGAAATTAATTAATAATGTGATTAATTTTATAGGTAAAGGAGAGCATATATTTTTATCATTGCTATTAATTGATCATTATTAATTAGTAAAATCCTATGGTGTTGGTAGTTATTTATAGAGGTAATATTGAACGATTAATATTGGCACTTATGTTGCACCTAGGAGTTTTATAATTTTATAATTATAACTGAAATTGGTAATTATTTCCTAGATGTATTTATATGTTGTTTTTATAAATAGATCTATATGATTAAATGTTAACGTTTACCAATGTGGTATGTTTAATTATTGCTGAATAGTAATTTTAGAGGATAAATGAATCTACATGATTAGGGATTATAAGTTTGTTTGTCCCTATGTTAACATCGTATTTAATTTAATGCATTCTAAATATGATTTGATTGTACCATGATGTGTTTTGGGTGCGTGATTAAATGAATTGTGTATTCTTTTACATTATCATGTTTCGGGTGTCTTTTGGGCTAGATGACCCTTAGGACATAAATCTAGAGGTTTTGAGGTTGTATTTTCTACAAGGTATCAGTTTGTATTTTTATGATGATGTCATAGTCCCGATATTCTTAGACCCAACCTAGTTCAGTTATGATGTGTCGTTTGGTCTTGTGAGGATACTGTGGATGTTTTATGGTTATTGAGAACCCATGTGCACCTGAATGGGCATGATGCGATTTGACTTATGATATATCTTTATGATACTTTTTTGTGAACTTAGGGTAGGTTACCTAGTTTTATAGTAGGAGGTGGCTTGCAATAAGTGCCAGAGCCCACAAGTGGCTGCTAGGATCGCTTATTGTAGGTAATGGTAACAAGTGATAACATAATAAATTAATTAGGATGCCCTAGCATTAAACTAATAAGATAATGCCTCACCCATGCTTGAGCTCTAGTATAGGCTAAGATGGAGGATGAGATGATGCTTGCTACCTTACGGGGTGTGGGTATAGCATCGTTAGTGATCTTGTCTGTTTGAAAGGTCATTAATGTCGTGTATGGTCACTTGAGTGCTGGAATCCATTAAGGGATTGCTAGGACAAAACTCAAGGGTTAGACATACATGATGAAACCTTCCTATATACAGCTTAGGTTATCCTACGTGTGTCAGTACCTCTGATGTTGTTTAGCGTTCCTTGTTATGGTTTAGAGTGCTTCTAGGATCTTCCTATGCATTTGAGTATGAGGTCATGTATACCTTGTTTGCATTCTTGTTGTATACCCCGTGTGATGGGCCTGTTACTATCTCCTCAACACGGTGGGAGTGGACCTTTGGTTCCATGCAGTCGGGTGGTAGTTGTGTGCATAAATGTTGACACACTTCTATGAATCATTCCATCCAAGGTTACTCAAGAATGAGGCCTCTAATATCGATCCATAGCTCTCTAGTCATGGAGTTCAAAGGTTTGAAATGAAGGCCCTCAGATTGACCTAGTTAGTGCCTATGCAAGTACACCATGAAATGAGAGATTCAAATGCATGAAAATGAGATCTACTCTATATGATTGCAATGCATAAAAAAGAAATTAATCTAAATGATAATAATGCATGATTAAGCTATGAAAGTAAACATGAATCTAATCTACATGAGTAGCCATGAATGCAAGAAGAATGAGACAAGAAGAGAGAAGTTGCAATATCCAAGCTCAAATGCTCAAATGCTCCTCCAAAATTTCTCTTCAAACCTGTAGCATAACAATACTATGAAAAAGATGATCTGAAAATGAGAAGGGGAGGTCTCCTTTTAAAATAAAGTGAATGATTGAGATTAAGAGGCAAAAATCAAAGGCTATGATTAAGAGGCAAAAACCCACCACTTAGAAGGATGTGATGAAAAAGGGATTTTTATTTAATTTAATTTAATTTATTGCCTTTTTCATCAATTAAAGTGCTTCAAGTGGGGATTTTTATTTATTTAATTAAAAGAGGGGTTTTCTTTCAATTTGAAGAATTTTATTTAATTAAATGTGGAAAATTAAATTTAATTAAATAAGAGGAATTTTATTCAATTAAAAGGGAGATTAAATCTTTTAATTAAAAAAAAAAGATCAAACCTTAGGAAATATTGAAATAATTGAATTAATTACAATTTGATCAAGGAAAATGATTTGAATTGAAAATATCGCAAAGCATTGATTCAGAAATTTGATAAATTGATTAAAATGGGGCCCAAAGTCTAGGCGACCATTTTAGGGTGCATACATTTGACCCTCTTTTACAAATGTGTGGTCGACTCGGGAACACATGTAGTCAAAGAATGTAGTTGAAGTGTGAGGTTGACTTGGGATCACAAAACAAACTAGACGTGTGGTTGATTCGGGAACACATCATGACAAAAATAAGCACAATTGAAAAAGACAAAGTCAACACCGACATAAGTAATCGACATGTCAGAGATAATAATCTCAAGCAAGACTGATATGATTGATAAAGTTGAATCAAAGATTGAATTTTGATAGGTACTGCCCCCTCGTGATCGAAATTGAAATGAGATAGAGGAGAAACAACAAATTGATAAATTTGATCAAAGAAAACTAAAGATAAGGTTCTTGATGTAAGATGAAAGATATAAAGATCACAGAACCAAGGTAGATCATCAAGCATGAAAGATTATGCCCCAAGGTTGAATTAGAAAAAAAAGAAGTGGGGTGAAAGTGAATGGAAGATAGAAGTTTGGAAGAAATAGAAAGAAATGGAGAGAAGAAAGAGAATTTACCTCAAGAGAGAGAATGCCCCAAAATTAATCAACTGTTTAAGATAGAAAATTTTGATTGAGATCATGAAAGAAGATAAGGAAATGAAGATCAAAACATGATCATAGTTGATTAAAAGTCCACAAGAAAGATGAAGGAAACCCTCAAACTCATAATGCAGCCTAAAAATTCAAACTAACATGAGGTCTAACAATGCAAGCTACATGAAAATGCAAAGGTGTACTTGCAATAGAGCAACTGTAACATAGAATATTGTGTTCATCATTCATAAGAGAATGTTAAGGAACTTATTTTCATCATTGGGCCATTATTAACGGACATCAGAAAATCACACAATCATCACTAGTCACAAGCGCAACTATGAAGATATGAATGCAATTTATATCGGAAACATCACACAACCATCACTAGTCACGAGTGCAACTATGAAGATATGAGTGTGACGTTTATCAAATTTGAAATGTGGAAAGATTCTAACATAAGAATCAAAGACATAAAGGTCAAGATGACTGTGATGTTAGCTTACCCAATTTAATATAGCAAAACCATGCTCACATCAAGGCATAGAGGCCAGGATGGCCACAAGAACGGTTGTGCAAAAATAGTTAAGCATAAAGCAGGAAGCAAATAAAAACATGCCACATGCCCCAAGTCCTCTAGCTATGCATCATGGAGAGACTTATTAGACAAGGACACTCAACAAAAATTAATAACAGTCAACACACAAAGAATAGATCATGACATAGCTCAAGCATTAAGTGTTGCATTTAAAAATTTAAGTGTGTTAACTGATACTGAGTTCTGAGGATAATGATCAAATGCTTGCAAGTAGGTAAGACCACATGAAAAAACGGGGTAAGACCAAACCAATAAGTGTTGAAAAACACTTGATGTCAAGGGTTGCATTGAAAAATACAGTTGAGGTGGTGTTGAAAAACACCATTTGTGAGGCATCCTAAAGACTAACGCATCCAAGAGACCAAAGCTAATACAATTATGCCCCCTAAAAAAAGACAAAGACCAATTCCAGACCAAGGCAACAAGGACAAGGCATGATGGAGAAAGGATAAGTGTCGAGGACATGCGCTAAGAAATAGGGGTGCAAAGGCCTCAAGTAGCGCCCGTTTCCAGATTTTCACCACTTGGATTTTATTACAATTTTTTTCATTTTTAATTTTTTCATTTTTTTCTTCTTTTTTTTAGGACTTTTATAAATTTTTGTGAATTTTTTCTACCAAGGCACCTGTTCCCAGGTTTTCACCAAGGCACTTTTTCTATTTTTTTGAATTTTTTGATTTTTTTGTATTTTTGGAATATATAATTTTTTTTTAAGATACATCAAAGTGCCTATTGCTAGGTTTTCACTAAGATGATCATTTTTTTAGGACATTTTCCAATTTTTAGAATTTTTGACAATATATCATTTTTTTGGATTTTTTTAGCATCAATAAATATGTACAAAAGGATGCCCCCAGACAAAACGGGCATCATGGATAGAACTTATTCAAGTGCAAAACATTGATAGGATCAGGGAGCTATTCTCCCTCCCCTGTGGATAGTAAATAAGCACCTGTCCCAAAAGCTGCTGTAATAATGTAAGGTCCAAGCCAATTAGGTTCAAATTTTCCCTTTTGATCTCTATGCTATTGATTCTTAGGATTTTCACATAGGACAAGATCTCCTACTTGGAATTCTCTCGAGCGAACCTTTTTGTTGAAGGCTTTGGACATACACTTTTGATAGACCCTCATATGATCAAATGATGCTTGATGTTTTTCATCTAGAAGTTCTAACTCTTGAAGTCTCATGGCATGGTAGGCTTCATCTATAACTAGACCATGAAGAGAAACTCGAAGTGAAGGAATCTCCACCTCCAAAGGTAACACTGCTTCAACACCATATGCAAGGGCCAAAGGAGTGGCCCTAGTAGGAGTACAAATAATCATTCTATAGGCCCACAAAGCCAGATTTATCTATAAATGCCAATCTCTACCATTCTTACACACTGTTCTATGTAAAATCTTAGGAATGGTCTTGTTTGATGCCTCTGCTTGACCATTTCCTTGTGGGAAGTAAATGGAGGACCAATGTTGTTTAATCTTGAATTTCTTGTAGAGTTGTTTAGGGTCCTTATTTTTAAACTGGCCTCCATTGTTAGTAATAATCTCAGAAGGCACTCCATATCGACAGATGATATGGTTCAGAATAAATAGAGAAACTGTCTTGCCTGAGGCAATAGAAAGTGGGACAACTTCTACCCATTTAGTAAAGTAATCAGTAGCAGTAATGATAAATTTGTGTCCACTTGATGAGTTGGGATGAATTTTCCCAATGAGGTCAAAGGCCCAGCGTTGAAATGGCCAATGAGAAATAGAAGGAATAAGCTCCCTACCTGGAGCATGTATCAGGTTACCTTGTTTTTGACACTTTTCACATGACTTTGCAAAAGCTACTGCATCAATCTTCATTGTGGGCCAATAGTACCCCGCCCTAAGCAACCTTTGGGCCATGGAAAGACCATTGGAGTGTCCCCCATAGATGCCCTCATGAATGTCAACTAACGCTTGATTGTATTCTTCCTTTTCTAGGCATCTAAGAAGTGTTCCATTGAGACCCCTCCTATACAAATCACCAACAATAAGGGAATGATGAGAGGCATTTTGGGTAAGATTTCGGTGTTTAGATCGGTTAAAGGTTTCAGGTATAATGCCATCACAAAGGTATGAGTAAATGGCACCATAACAGGATGAATCATGACCAACAAGGGTACAAATAATATGGCTTTCTTGGGAATCAAAGATAGGGTGATGTAGCTCTTCCACCAGAAATTCAAATCTTGACTCATGTTGTTCCAACTGAAGAAGTGAAGCAAGTGTAGCCTTAGCATCAACTGCTTTGTTTTTTTCTCTAGGAATTTGTTGAAATGTGAAAAATGTGAAGTATCTTTTTAAGGAATCAACCATTTTCTTGTAAGGTACCATCTTCTCATGTTTTGTTTGATATTCATCATTAACTTGGTTGATTATTAGCTGTGAATCCCCATAAATGTGTAACTCTGTAATTTTCCATTCTATGGCTATCTTAAGTCCATTTGTTAAAGCTTCATATTCAGCAATATTGTTTGTACATGGGAACAATAATTTATAAGACTTAGGAATTCTATACCCATGAGGAGAAACAAACAACACACTAGCTCCTGAACCATTTTGCATAAAAGATCCATCAAAGAACATCTTCCAAGTTCTTTCAGTCATATACATAAGATGTTCATGCGGGAAGTCAACTTGAATAGGTGCATTATCTTTTAATGGGAAATTAGGCAATTAATCTGCTATAGCTTGTCTTTTTATCACTTTTCTCTCAATGTACTCAATGTCAAATTTTGAAAGTACCATCACCCATTTAGCAAGTTTACCTATGAGGGCTGATGACATGTAACTGATTAAATGGTTGACTATATTAAGTTGACGATGATGCAAGAGATTAAATCAGTTAATGGTTTGTATTGTCATTGATGTCAACTTGATATCATATGTATGGTCATATACATAATGCTAAAGACTTTGGAGAATTAATGGAATAAAGGTTATGCTTTCAACAATGCATAAAAGTCAAGTATTCATTAAGTGACAGACTACACTAGCGGAGTGCACACCATCGGTAAAGACAGAGATAAAGTCACAATGATGCCCGATGAGAAGATGATAGTGTTTCCCAACAAGCAAGATCCAATGATTCCTAAAGGATGGAGATCCTGAAGCTAACTGAAGCTACACCGATGAAACTGGCAGTTGTCACCGGTGATGAACTGTAAAATTGACTGACAGAACAAAGAGTTCAGAAAATAACAAAATATCTAGCTAGTAGGGCTAAAGGATATACTTAACTGGTTGTTTTATTTATTTTATTCGACCACAGTTAAGTAAATTATTTGTACAGTTGGCAAGAAGATAACTACGAGATAAATCAGGAGTTAAAGCCATAAATCAATTTGGCTGGATTGTTTTTCATGCCAAGAATCAAGAATCAAGAACCTAGAATTAAGGAAAATCATGTCTATATAAGAGACAAGCATAATTAATTCTCAATGGTGATCTAAAAACAATTAGATACAGAGGGGAGTGAACTAATAGAAGATGCTAAAGAGAAACTGATGAAGGATTAATTTCATACAGTCCTGATCAATCAAGCTGAGGCAGAGCTAAGGAACTTTGCAGACACCGACGGACAGAGAAGCACAGCATCACAGAGAAGAAAGAGTTAAGTACAAAGGAATTGTATTGATACATTGATCAGAAAGATATTGTAAGTAAATAGATCTGAAAATCTACAATTAAGTTGCATTAGAAACAGGTCATTTTTTTTCAGTTTAACCATTGAAGCATTAAGTCTTTTAATAGAGCAGGACTTAACAGTCTTTTGTAATTGAGGTATATCCTAATAGATTACCAGAAGTTTGACTCATGATAGTAGCACTGGTCTTACTTAAAGCCTATTGACAGTCTAAGAAGGAGGTTGATTCAAGGATGGTAGTAAGATTTGCATAAAGCCTATTGACATTCATGAGACTGATTCAAGGATGGTAGTGTAGATGCCATATACTTAGTGACAACCTATGTATTGAAAATTCTCTAACAAGGTCGCACTTAACAGTGTGTTTGTAACCTTTAACAGGGTTGGCTCCTAATAGGGCTCACTTCAGAAGAGTGAAAATTTGGGGTACCCATCTCAGTGGTTTTTCCCTTAACAGGGTTTCCACGTTAAAATCCTTGTGTTATTTGTGTATGGTTTATTACTTTATTGTTTTACATTTCACATATGCATTTATGGATTGACTGGTATACTCTGCATATTTACTGAGTATCGGTAAATATATTTTACTGCTTATCAATTATCAAGGAGAATAAGGACAGACAAGGTAAACTGACAGACAGTTATTTGTTTCAGATATTTCAAAGGCATACATCTTGTAGGGACTTAATAATTTGAGAAGTACTGATTGGTGGATTAAAGTTTAAATTGGATAAATTTCTAAGGCCACTGATTCACCCCCCCTCTTAGTTATTACTAACAATTGGTATCAGAGATTATGTGCTTAGAAGGTAGGTTTCAAGACCTAAGTGAAAGATCACAAGATGAACAGACGAGATGTGCCCAAGTTGAACAAGGACAACTTTTCTTCATGGAAAAGTAGGATAAAGCTTCACTTATCAGGTATTGGAAATGATATTACTCAATACTTAGAAACTGAATATGTGTTGCCTACATGACCATTGATAGTAGATGAATTGAGAGTAAAGCATGAGCATAACTGCATGGTCATAGAGCTTTCAGCCTCACTCTCTGATGCTGAATTTGAGGATGTCAAAGATTGCAAAAATGCAAAGACAATGTGGGACAAGTTGAAACTTATACATGGAGGTGATGCTAATGTTCTTAGAGCCAAGGTAGAAATCCTTAGAGGAAATTTTGATGATCTCAGAATGAAAGAAGGTGAAAACATCACACAGTACAACACAAGAATAAAGTAAGTATTGAATGCTATACGAGGTGTTGGAGGTACACTTGAAGAGGAGACAATGGTTGTTGGAAATATGGATGGAGTAACTGAGAGGGGAGGGGTGAATTAGTTACCACAAAAATAAATCCACAAGTCCCTTAGATGTCTTCAATATATATTACTGTTACTCGGTAAATTAACCTTTCATTG
>MU227831.1:2388089-2464406 GCA_018584345.1 Thuja plicata | reverse complement strand
GAATGCAAGAAGAATGAGACAAGAAGAGAGAAGTTGCAATATCCAAGCTCAAATGCTCAAATGCTCAAATGCTCCTCCAAAATTGCTCTCCAAACCTGCAACATAACAATACTATGAAAAAGATGATCTAAAAATGAGAAGGGGAGGTCTCCTTTTAAAGGAAAGTGAACAATTGAGATTAAGAGGCAAAAATCAAAGGCTATGATTAAGAGGCAAAAACCCACCACTTAGGAGGATGTGATGAAAAAGGGATTTTTATTTAATTTAATTTAATTTATTACCTTTTTCATCAATTTAATTTTTATTTTATTTAATTTAATTTATTACCTTATTACCATTTAGATTCCGACGGATTCTTCTTCATGCTTGGATGTTCCTTGTTGCAGTTTCATCTTCCTAGTCTTTTGGAGACTTGTTTAGTTACTTGAGCTGTGTATTGTACCATATGTAGATATTGGTTATCATCCTTTGGAGGATGCATTGTATTGTGTATTATGTATTATTACATACCCCGCAACTTGTGTAATGGATGTTGATTAGGTAGTATACCTTTGGTATCAGATGTATATGTAATATTTTATTATGAGATGTATGTAATTGGTTTTAGATTATGTAACCTTTATGTTAGTTCTTTATAGTTGTTATTCGTAGATTATTATGCTTAAGTAATTCTACATCAAGGAAGCCTCAAGAAATGTTATCTATGTATGAGTTGTATTTCATGTATTTCATATACTTCATTGTGTTTCTTCCACATTGTTATCAATATTGTTTGTAAATATTTAAAAAAAATATATTCCATAAACTTAGTGTCATGTTCAGGTTAAGTTCTCCTAGGTTCCCTGGCAGGGCATTACAATGCCCATTGGGATATAAATCTCCTTATGGATTTCAACCTTCCTTACAATGATCTCATTTGACTTATGTTCTTAGGAGCCTCCATTTCCATGATAGCTTGGAATTTTTCCGGATCTACCTCTAGCCTTTTATCTGAACCTATGTACCCCAATAATTTTCTAGATTGGACACCAAATGCACACTTGTTAGGGTTTAACCTAACTTTGAATTGCTCCAATCTTGTAAATATATTCTCTAGGATGGGTAAATTATCTTTCCTTTCATGTGATTTGGCTAATATATCATCCACATAATCTTCAAGAAACATATGCATCATATCATGAAAAATTATGGTCAAAGCCCTTTGATAAGCTCCAGCATTTTTAAGGTCGAAGGGCATGATGTTCCAACAAAAATGTACCTCATGGGAATGTGAAGGTTTTTTTATATTGATCCTCTGGTGCTATCTTAATTTGGTTATATAAACGAAATCCATCCATAAGAGAGAACATGGAGTGTCTTGTTGTCAAATCCACTACATCATCAATCCTAGGTAATGGAAAATAATCCTTTGGGCATGCCAAGTTGAGATCTCAGAAATCCGTGCATATTCTTATTGATTTATCATGCTTTGAAACTCACACAATATTAGATATCCATTCGGCATAATATATAACCCTTATGAATCACACTTTCAACAATATTTCTAGTTCTACTTTTACTAGAAAAACTCTATGAGGATGGATTTTCCTTAACTTTTGTTTCATCGGCTTAACTCCTAGTCTTACATTGAGGTGATGCATGATAAAACTTGGATCTAACCCCGACATATCTGAATAAGACCATGCAAATTTAACTTGTTTTTTGAGGTTAAAGAATTTGATGAAGTCTTCCCTTTCAACTAGAGTCAAATAAATTGCAAGGTGTATGAATCTTGGATCTAAATTGGTGCCAATATTAACCTTTTCTGTTGGTTCAATAAATATAGTAGATCTCTCTTCATCATGCACTGGTAAGGTATCCAATCTCTCTTCCTTAGGTGCCATAGTTAGGCTTTCATCTTCGAAAACATGCTTTATTTTTACTATTTTTGGGTCTAATACTACCACATTGTGGTTTTCACCACTAGACCACTTCATTTTTTATTTCTTCTCTTTTTTTTTATTTTTCTTTTGGATTGAGAGATTGGTCCTTTTCCTCTACTGCTACGCTTTGATCAAATTCTTTGGTGAAAGAGGGTTCAACTACATTTAGTTATAAGGCCATAGAATAGTCATTGGGAAATTAGAGTATGTCATTTGGCTCAGTTTGGTCCCAATCAATTAGTTCAGGATGGATACAAGATAAAGATTCATTGGGAAAATTTGCATCCACAAGATTTAAGGACATGACTTTGTTAGAGGGTGTATATTCAGAAAATGGAAGCACGCCCATTTTATACTAGTTTAACCCTCTGAGTAAGTGGTTTGAGGTCATGTCAAGTGCCTTTAATGGTTCTTTGACTTGGATCTAGCTTTCCCCCATGTTCTACCCCATTTCGCACTTTTCTTCGGCCTATTTCTAACATCGTAAATTGCAAACCTAAGACTTTTGACCTCAAGTTCAAAATAAATTTTTTTGGGTCAAGGTTGACCTTGACCCTTACCTAGGTTAGAATCAATCTTGAACTCACCCAGGGTCCAGATTTCAATTTTCTAGGGTTTCCAGATGTTGGGCTTCAGAAAGGTTTAATTCCCGCTTTTGGGTCAGCTGTTTCAGTCTTCGGAGAAAAGAATCTTGAAATTATATTTAATATAGGTCCACTTCTAGGGATATAGGTCTAATTTTAATTTAATTCTCCTATGTAGGCCTCTCTAGAATATTGTGCCGTAGATTCATATATAAGGAATCTTTCTCCTCTCATTTTCTCTAAGACTCAAGAAGTGAAATTTAAGTGTGAAGGACAAGCTAAAAATAAAGATTTGAAGCAAGATAAATATCTATTGAAGAATTCATCTACTCTCAATCATCCAAGCATTCAAACATCTTCAAGCACTCGATTCATCAAGGAGATCCATTGGTATCCATTAAAGGATTCAAGCTCTATGGAGCCTCTTGTTGAAGATTTCTCCATCCACATTACTCCAAGCCTCTTCCTATTCAAAGATCCATTAAGATTGGTGTTGAAGATCTACAAGAAATTTATTTGAGACATCCTACATTTTAAAATTGTACATTCTACATCCATTTGGTGCATACGTACTTGTGGATCCAAGGATTAAAATCCACCACAAGGGTTTCTATACAAGAAAGGTGAATTTATTCATTTACTTTTTTTACTTATGCAATTTCATTTATACTTTGAGGTTAATTCTAAAACTGGGGTTTCACCAAGGAAAACCCCTCCCCCCCAACAAAAAAACCATTTTTCTTGTAGGGACAGGTTCCAAACAACGAATTGGAGTGCTTATTCAGATACCCTTTTTGGCAAACTATCGAGATCTAAAAATAGATTTTATGTCAGACTGTGTAGGTTGGAATCATAAATTTTGGGTCAAAATCGACATTTTGTTCTGGGTCAGAATTATAAATTTTGGGTCAAAGGTGACATTCATTTTTTGGTCAAATCAGAACTGAGTCAGATTCGAAAAAGATTTTTGGGTTTTCTTCGTCTCTGCATTTATGTTCCAGATCCGGTTGCAGATTTTCCAGAAACTCAGTTTAGACATGTGAAAATAGAATTCTTCAGATCTATAGAGTTTTGAGGTTAGTACTTTTCTTCAATTCATTTCAATCAAATTTTTAATCTTCCTAAATCTATCACACATTGTCTTCTATAAAATGGAAGTTAGGGTTTTTCTCTTTATCCCTATCCTTAATAGGTTGATTCATTTATGCATTGATCCTTTCTTTGGGTTAATCAATTTGGATCTTCCCTTTATGAAATTTTGGATTAAGAGGGCAATCTTACCTTCCCCACTATTCCTACAACACACATTAAATTTATATTTTCACATCACACATAACCATACATCCATTTTTATATCTTTACATTTTTGTGAACACACGATAGACAAATATTTCTTTTTGGTGTTAGATTAACATTTTTATGTTAGATCTTGCATGCATATTATATTATATTTATTTTATGTTCTTGCATGTACATTTCAAAAATTAAAAATCAAAATCTTGTGTTTACTTAATTAGTTCATTTGCATTGCATTAGTGCATGAGATTTACTACTTCTAGCCCTACTTATAGTATCTCAGTTAGAAGAAGTCATAGCCTTATGGGTTCCTTTGATCCCGAGTCTTCATCTCCTTTCCTAAGGATCTTGGATGACAATTTGACCACCCATGATTCCAATCCTTCTATGGATCATAACTCTTCTCACTCATCTCATGATGAGGATGATGCTTTAAGATTTCCTGCTGAACAAGTCCAAAAAATTTCAAATGAACATGATAAAATGGGAATTGTCTTATTCAAGAAAACCATAATCAAGATTCCATCCAAGCTATATAGGATCTTAATAAATTCCTTCATGATAGTGATCAAGGAGTTAATATGTTTCATGGTATCACTCATATTGTGCATTTGAATGTTAAACCTTTCGCTCAAGAGGCTCAAGCTCAAGGATTCACTCCTCCTGTCACTAGTGGGGAACCTTCTTCCATTCCTTTACCTAGCATTCCTACTTACACTCCTCCTTTAATGACTACATCTCTTCCAATTTCATCTATTCCCGTGAGTGTTCCACTGGTGTCTCTACCTACCTCACAACCTTCTTACCATAGTGTTCCTTTTACATATTCCAATCCTCTTCCAATTGTGGTTCCAAGTGTTCCACTAGTTGTGTCTTCCATTCCTTCCACTTCCTACACTTTTCCTAGTGTTCCTAATGTTTCTACGCCACCTATTTCTTCTAATGATTCCATAATCATTAGTTTGGCTCAAACTGTGTCATGTTTACAACAACAACTTGCATCCTTAACCCAATCCAAGTTTAGCATTCCTACATGCGACATGGGTAGTCCTTTATCCTTAGAAATTATTTGTGCTACTGTCCCTCAGCAAGACGATATGCCTCATCTTGAGAATTAAAATGGTAAGGGAGATCCTATTACTCATGTTAAAACATTTCAAATCCTTTGTAGTGACTATGCTCATGACCATAAGATTTTAGCTAAGTTTTTTGATATAAATTTTTGTGATAAGGCCTTGCAATGGTATTGTTGTTTACCTCCTTATTCTGTTGATTCTTTCCCTAAACTTGCTAATACCTTTATCCAGCAATTTCAAAATAACATTGGTCCGCAAGCTTCCTTAACTGATTTAATGCATTGTAACAAAAACACTAAGGAAAAATTGACTGATTTTATTGGTATATTTAAGCATTTGTATGCTTAGATTTCTTATCATGTTTCAGATATTGATATTCAACATATGTTTATTTCAAATTTACAAAAGGATATTAGAGATAAGATTTTGCTAACTGAATTTACCTCTTTTCAACAACTTTGTGCAACACTTCATCATTATCAATTTCAAGTTAGTCAATTTGAGAGAAACACTCCAATGGCTCATGTTCTAGTTGATAAGAGTGACACTGCTCCTAATCCTAATAAGTTTTAGAAACCTAACAACTATGTCAAGATCAATAAAAAGACGAATGGAGTCAGTGATCAAGTTGTTGTTGCATCCAACAATGCCACTTCTTCATCCACTGCTTTTCGTATGAATCATACATTTAATCCTCTCTATGAATATTTACATTCTATTATGAGTAGGTTGTTAAGTGCTAATATGATTAGCTTGCCTCCTATTCGACATCTTCTCCCTAATACGATGGCATCAAAATCCTTTGATCCTAAAGCTTTTAGTCAATACCATTGATAGAATGGCCTTGATACTGAAAAATTTTATTCTCTAAAGCATAAGGTTCAAGACTTAATCAATTCTAATGCTTTATCGATTGATAATTTTGATGGTAATGGGAATAAATTTGTCTCTACTCCTAATCAAAAACTTCAAATTTATACAAATCCTTTACCTACACATGATACTAATACCATCTCTCAACCATCTTCTATGGATATTGTTTACAATTCAAAGATGGATGATCTCAATCACATTGATAATCATGATGAGAGAACTGTTGCATCTCAACCTACTATTCAAGATCCTTTTCCTCCACTTAAACTTCAGGTCCCACGCAAACCTCAGAAACAAGCTATGGATAAATGACCTAGGTAACTCTCAATTACCTTTGATGATTCTGAGACTATTAAGGCTCCTGATGGTCCCCTTTATATTTATGCTAGGATTGCTAAGATACCTACATGTGGTTGTCTTGTTGATCCCACATCTTTAATAAATGTCATTACTGATGAAAACCTTTTTATGAAAAACCTACAACGTGATTGCTATGATACATTTGAGGCATGGATCCAAACTTGTAATGGTTTTCTATATCCTTCACTTGGAACTTTGTGGTAAAGTTGTAGATACTACCTTCATTGTCGTTCCTACTTCTGATCAGTTTCAAGTCAAATTTGGTTTTCCTTGGTTAACTATCATGCATGTTGTTGCTTCTCCTATTCATAAGTGTATTAAGTTTATTCATAATGGAGAACTGAAAATGATTAATCATAGTTTGTATCAACCTTCTAGGCCTAGAGATTTTACTACTCTTGATTTCTTTTGGCCTTCATTACCTAATTCATGTCCTCCTCACCATGATAACCTTTTTAATTCATATTAAGTCTATAAACATTACAATATTTTTGAGTTAAGCATGCCTCAGATAGATCTTAACCATGGTCTTTTTCCCACTCCTATACCTTATTTATCCATTACTTCTAGCTCTATTACTGCACCTCCCCGTGTCACTTCTCAGCCTACTACGAGTCCTACCAATCCTCCTATAGAACCTGTGAAGGAACCTGTTGTTGTTCCTCCTAGTTCTCAACATGTTTCAAACAAAGAGAAATGTAACAAATCTACTAATGAACGTCGTAAGAAGCGTAGGGCTAATGCTATGGCCCGTGCCTCTATTCTTCAAAATTCTTTACCTTATTTTGACCAACCTATGCCTGATGTGTTGGAGGAATTTAATGTTCATAATGATGTTAAGATGAATTATTATGATGATTCTATTCACATCTTGGATCCTATTTTAATTAATCTTGATGAGGAAGATACTCTTGATGATCTTATTGATCCTAGTGATGAATATAAGACCATTGATATTGATACTGATTTACCTCATATGCTTTCAACTCAATCGATAATTACACCTAGTATCAAACATCATGATTCTTAAGAGGATCCTTGTTTGGAACTGGTTATTATTTCTACTGCATTGGATATAGTCCCTCTTGCAATTTTCCCACCTTCCCTAAATGATATAAACTGAGATAGGGAGAGTATGTGATGTGCTTGATTGGCTTGTCCTTCATGATAGCCCTTTTTGTGTTTTCCTATTGTATTGTGCTCCGCTCGTAATGTGTTTTCTAATTTTTTGTTAGATTCTTTTATACCACCCTTGTTACTTTGTTGGTGCAAGGTGATAAAGGATCTACACCATGGTAGCACTGATTCCTTTTGGTCTCCATGTTGTGGTTCAAAAATATTCTTCTTCGTAACTCTTGCGTTTTCTTTCCTCCATTGTGATTGTAGTTCTAATTTATTTGAGGGAATGATGTCAAATCATTTGCAATAATATCATATCTATATATACCTATTATCTTATGATCATATTGACCCCACAGTAGGTAGATCCCTTCTATGTTCTTTGTATGTTTATGGGATATTTCCCTTGATTTGTCTTCTTTTGGGGGCATCTCGTTGTGGAAACATAATCAATAGAGTTGTTTATGTTTCTGTTAAAACCATTTCTCATGTTTAAGTGTTAGCAATGACTTTAATGTGGGGTCATACACTCTACTCACTTTTTTCACACACGCACTTTCAAAATATTTTCAAACTTAAAACTTTTTCCCTTTATCGATTAAAGACTAATCCTTAAATCATGGATTTTTACCTTATAGGATCTCTTGATCCCTCCAATTTAAATTTATACAGATCTCTTGATCCTTCCAGTTTCAATTTACAATGTTTTGATCCCTTAAGGTTGGAAGGTGTCCTTAAGACTAGATCTCCCTGATGGGTTGACTAGTGAGTAGCCACATTCACTAGGTGGTTCGACTCCATATTTCTAGTTGCACTATTTCCTTGTGTGGTTCACAATGGGACATAAGTTCTCACTGGGCGAGGTAATCACACCCTCTCTCTTTCTCTTTAACTGGTGATATCTCTCTTATCATAATTTTAGGGTTGATAAATACTTAATTCCCTGGGGTTTTGAGGATTCCTTTTTTTCCTTTTGATTTCAATAAGATTATCTTTTCTTCATGATCTCCTTTACCAAGAGTTTGCATCGAGTCCATACTCTTGCTAAAGTGGGGGCTAAATGTATAGTCATAAAATGGAAGCATTTCCATTGTAGATTAGTTTTTCCCTCCGAGTAAGTGGTTTGGGGTCATTTCATGTACCTAGAATGGGTCTCTGACTTGGATGTAGCTTCCCCCCTATTCTTCCCCATTTCCCACTTTTCTCCAGCCTATTTCTGGCATCCTAAACTGCAAACCTGAGACTTTTGACCTTAGGGTCAAAATCGACCTTTCTGGATCAAGGTTGACCTCAACCTTGACCCTGACCTAGGTTAGAATCAACCTTGATTCTGACCCAGGGTCTAGATTTCAATTTTTTAGGGTTTTCAGATGTCGGTCTTTGGAAAGGTTTAATTCTCGCTTTTGGATCAGCTGTTTCGGTCTTCGAAACAAAGACTCTTGAAATTATATTTAATATAGATCCACTTCTCAGGATATAGGTCTAATTGGAATTTAATTCTCCTATGTAGGCCTCTCTAGAAGATTGTGCCCTAGATTCATATATAAGGAAGCTTTCTCCTCTCATTTTCTCTAAGACTCAAGAAGTGAAATTTAAGTGTGAAGGACAAGCTAAGAAGAAAGATTTGAAGCAAGCTAAATATCTATTGAAGCATTCATCTACTCTCAATCATCCAAGTATTAAAACATCTTCAATAACTCAATTCATCAAGGAGATCCATTGGTAGCCATTGAAGGATTCAAGCTCCATGGAGCCCTCTTGTTGAAGATTTCTCCATCCACATTCCTCCAAGCCTCTTCCTATTGAAAGATCCATTCAAGATTGGTGTTGAATATCTACAAGCAATTTATTTGAGACATCCTACATTATGAAATTCTACAATCTACATATATTTTGTGCATACATACTTGTGGATCCACAAATTGGAATCCTCCATAAGTGTTTCTATACAAGCAAGGTGAATTTTTTCATTTACTTTGTTTACTTATTCAATTTCAATTATACTTTGAGGTTAATTCCAAAACTCGGGTTTGACCAAGGAAAAGCCCTCCCTCCCAAAAAAAAACCATTTTTATTGTAGGGATAGGTACGGAATAATGAATTGGAGTGCAGATTCAGATACCCTTTTTGACAAACTATCAGGATATGGAAATAGATTTTCTGTCAGACTGTGCAGGTTAGAATTGAAAATTCTTAGTCAAAATTGACATTTTGTTCTAGGTCAGAATAAAATTTTTTGGGTTAAAGGTGACATTCATTTTTGGGTCAAAATCAAAACTGAGTCATATTTGGAAAAGATTTCTGGGTTTTCTTTGTCTCTGTGTTTCTGTTCCAGATCTGGTTGAATATTTTCCAGAAACTCAGTGTAGACACCTAGAAACAACATTCTTCAGATCTGTAGCATTTTGAGGTTATTACTTGTCTTCAATTCATGTCAATTAAAGTTTTAATCTTCCTAAATCTATCACGCATTCTCTTCTATAAAATAGAATTCGGGCTTTTTCTCTTTATCCCTATCCTTAATAGGTTGATTCATTTATGCATTGATCCTTCTTTGGGGTTAATGAATTTGGATATTCCCTTTATGAAATTTGGGATTAAGAGGGAAATATTACCTTCCCCACTATTCCTAAAACACACATTAAATTTATAATAAATTTTCACATCACACATAACCATACATCCATTTTTATATCTTACAGAGGGTTCATACATTATATCGCTCAAATCAATGAATTGTGCTTGTTCAAGGTGCTCCATAGAATTTGGATCACAGCCCTCTTCACTTGAGTCCTCTTGGATTTCTATGGGATAAAATGCTCGTGAATTAAACCTAAAATTCAAATATCCTACCCATGAAGGTACGCATGGTTCACCCACCCACATATTATCATTTGATGCTTGTCCTAAATTTGGTGCTTGATAGTTATTTGACACTTGATTAGAACTTGATCCTTGGTCCATATTGGATTGTTTGTTTGTACTAGATGTAGGAGCATAAGTTTCGATGACATCCACTTCCTTTTCATAAAAAGAAGCTTTGGATAAAGAATCCCATTCATATTGACTCGATTCATCTTCACTTTCATAATCTACCATATGGACATGTTCATAGGAATCTTTGACATTGCTTGAACCACTTCCTTGTTCTTTATATCATATGCCTGATTTTTCATCCTTAGATCTCCAAGGAGGTTGTATGGGATCTATAAATCCTCTATTTCTAATTCCTAAGGGTCCTCTTCCTTTATATCCCATCTTTTGCATGATGTGAAAACCCTTACCATATTGATGTGTTTGGATACTCATATTTTGGACCCTTTCTCTATGGAACTTGAAGCTTCCTCATCTTTGTAAAACCACTTTAAATCTTCATTATCTTCTTCCTCTTTTGATGAGTTGTCACTTTCTCTTACAAAATGGACATTAGATTTTTTATTTGCATGAGAACTAGTTGTCCTCCCATATGATTTTGGAGAAGGAGGTAAATCAAGCAAGGACGCGGAATATTGTTCCACACCCTTTTGATAGATTTTGCATTGTTTCTCAAATTTCTTCATCAACTTATCCATCTTTTGATAATGTGTTTCTTGGACTCCTTCATTTTTAACCCTATAGGGGTTTGGATCTCCCTCCTCTTGATTTGGAACACTTAAATTAGCATCCTTATTACTTGTGTCTACAAAACTCACTTTCTCCTTTCTCTTAGTTGATGTAGATGTGTTATTTTTGTCTTGATTCAAGTTAAGGACTAAAGTGGAACTAGGACCATCTTCTTGCTTTTTCTCATTAGGAGCACTTATAGTAGCCCCTTCACTATTATGTGGGATGAATGTCTCATTCATAGGTTTACCAATGTTTCAATATTGGAAAGGATTCACATCGCCACTTATAGTAATTTATTTTCCCATGTATAGAAACTTGATACATTGATTGTGTGTTGATGGTACCACTTGCATTTCATGTATCCATGGCCTCCCAAGAAAAATGTTATAAGTTAGCTTCATATCAAGAAATTGACAAATAGTATCCTTTTTTATTGGTCCCACTTGAATAGGAAACACCACCATTCCTTTAGAAGACCTTTCCTCATCATCATAGGCTTTGATAGTAATTTTATTCTTTGGATCCACAACACCTTCATAAAATCCTAGGGCTTTGACTAGACTCAATGTGCAAATTTTTGATGTAGGAGAATTTTGTGTTCTTTGACAATCCTGATCAACCAAAAATATGTTTTTTTTAGTTCAGTAGCTTTTTGGAGGCTGCTCGGTAAAGTGTTCGATAACTATTTTTTCTTGGTTACTTGTTTTGTATTTCTTTACCGATGGGATCTCGGTGGATGTTCTGGCTGCTCGGTTGGGTTTTAACCAAGTTTCTTTTATTTCTCGGTTACCTTCTTACAAATTTTTTGATGTTTCTCGGTTGGGTCTTCACTAAGTTGTTCCTATTGCTGGGTTGGATTCTTATCAAGTTGTTTATTTTGAAGTTGGATCTTCTGGCTGACTTCTGCATTTAATTTTTGTAGTGTAATTAATATAGGATCTCTCATTGGGATGTATGTGGACCTAAATCTGGGTCTTTGTTGTTTCCTATGTTGGATCTTTAGGATTTGAGTGCCGATCTCTTTCGTGGACTCTTGTATATATTTGGTTTATGTTCTTAGATTAGGCAATCATTTGGTAACAAAAGAGAGTATTAGGAGATTCAGATCATAGGGCTATGACCTCACATGTATCAAGATTATTCTGTAAACATATGAATTTATATGGCCAAAACTGGGAAGGCCTTATAGCCTGACATGTAATGAGTTTGATGAATTAATACAATGTATCTATTGTTTCTTCTCTCCCTTCTTGTATTGTTACTTCTTTATTGTTCTGCAATTTAGTTTGGATAGCTGGGTGTGCCTTGGGCCCATGTTCTCCTTACCCTCCTTGCATCATGTTTAGACCAGCTCCTCCATCAATGAGGACCCTTTTGACATGATGATTTTGAATCAAGACCTCTATATGCAACGATAGATTTTGAGGGTGATGGATGGACATGTCATCTTGGTTAGAAAATGAGAAACAATGAGGTGCTATAAGACGACCCACCATGTTTTGAAACATACCCACATCTAGGTTATCGGGAATGGTTTTTTCCACAAGAGCCTTCTCTAAGATTTCGCTTTGATTTGGTGAAAGTTTCAACAACTCAAGAATATAAATTTGAGCGGGAGTATTTTGTAATTGATCCACAATATTGTAGTTCCATTGAGAAGAAAATGGTTGATTAGGACCCATAGTCTTAGGGATAGCTCCTTGTAAAGTAACCTTTGATGCTTTCCCCCTAATAACCATATTAGAGGTTACCTTTGATGGTGGATCTTTCACAATAATAACATTGATAGTATTCTCATATCCTGTAATGTAATTGATTACATTATCATAGCTATGTGCAAAATTTACTTTGTTATTACCTCCTTTGTTATTTTGGTTACTATTCAAAGACTCTCCCTTCTCATTATTGAAGAAAGAGGTTTTGAAAGCCACATGATCTTCATTTTTTGGTGACCCTTCCACCTTGATGATTCCATTACTTATCAAATCTTGTTTTTTATGCTTTAGTGTCATGCAATCATTTGTCTTGTTCCCTCTATTTCGATGATATTCACAAATTTTAACTTCATTCCACCATGAGGGTTTAATTTGAGGTTCATAAATCCTTGCCTTTGATAAAACAATGATTTTATTAGCAATGAGAGTCCTTAGAGAATTCTTGAGTGGTTCACCCAAGGGTGTGAACTTCCTTCTTGGTTATGGGGTAAAGAAAGACCTCGGTTTGTTATCCTTTTGTTTTTTTTGCAAGTTGTTGGTATTGGGGTTGTTGTTGTTGTTAAATGGAACCTTGTTTGCTTGGTTCACATTATTAGCTTGGTTTGAAGATCTTGTGATATTAAATGGAGTGGATTTCAAATTATGTGCCTCAACAACCCCATAATTAACAAGGCCCTTGATGGTGTTCTTAAGCCAAAAGTGGTTGATATTGCTTGAAGTGCGATTATGATTGTTGGAATTGTTGTGGTTGCTAGGAGAATTTCTTTTTTCCTTGTAAAAATTGATTTCTCCACTCTTAAACAAAAATTATTCCGTTGTGGACATTTCAATCTCAATCGATAGTTCATCTCTATATTCAAACTATTGATAAAAATGTCCATTTTTTCTTTCTCGGGTACACTTCTAGGGTATCGATAAAATATTGCCCTCCATCTTTGTAAGAAAGTCAAGATTGCTTCCCCATCATGTTTCTTTGTGTTACATAAGTCAATCATTGTCACCACATGTTTGATGTTATATGAGTAATAAGTCACAAACTTGGAAGCTAGCTCTTCAAAATTTTGAATACCAAATGGTAATTTGGAAATCCATTCCATTGCTGCTCCTCCCAAACTCCTTGGAAATAATCTCATTAAATACATGGTATCATGCATGAATTCCAAGCTAAAAGCATAAAATTCCCTCAAATGATCTTGCGGATCAGATGCCCCCTCATACTTGCCATACTTAGGGAAAACTACATTTGTGGGGAATGGTACCATAATTAGAGATTTTTCAAATGGAAATGGACATAAAGCCTCAATTGAAAAGGGCTTGGGAGCCACACTTTTCTTCATGTTATCCAATTGCATTTTAAACAATTTAAATTGTCTATTCATGATATCGATTGGATTTAGCCTCATCTTCTTTCTTCTTCAATTGATTGACATCATAATCATGGGGCAGTTTCACCCTGCTTGGGCTAGGCCAAAGAAATAATTATCCCTATCTCTTTTTAGCACTTTCTCCATGAGCTTATGAAGAATGGACTTTGAACCGCCTCATCTACCCTTTCTTTGGTAGCCTCCTCTTCTTGAGGGTCATTATTCCCTCCATTTTTATTAATACCTTGATTGTTGAGGTCATTTCCTCCTCCATTACCCCTAGTATTGTTGGAATATTTATTTCCACTATTTCGGTCATTAGTGGTGTCCTTGTTGAAAATATTAATAAGGTCAGGATCCATGTTTCTAAAGGGGAAGGACATCCTACTTGGTTTCGCTTCTTTTTTAGGTTCAATCATTTATTGTGAGGAAGTAAATGTGTCACTTGGAAAAGGAAGTTCTTTCCTAAGATAGGTCTCATCGGCTTGCAAGGTTGAATTGATATAATGGGATCTTGTAAAATCTGACATTATCATGGAGAAAATATTCTTGGCTTATCCCTTTGATCAATCCCTTTAAAAATGATTTTAAATTTCTCAATCTGAGGGGATCTGACTAGTCTAAAATGATGAATAGAAAGAACTCTAAAAAGCGTATCCACCTATAAATTCAAAATTTTTCCAAACCCTTGGGAACTACCCTCTATTTTGAAGCCTTATTCTATAATCACTACTTCAAGGTATAGTACGTGCTTCTTCAAGGTATATTACACGCTTATTGGAAAAAAGGAATGTTCTACTTGCCTATTGATAGGCGTTGTTTGACTGTTAAAATGTGCCACTTGAGGTTTCCAAGTGCTGCTTAAATGTTCAGACACGCTATTTGAAATGTCTGTACACATCACTTTAGATTTCAAAGCATTAGGATAATGTTTATATGCGTCAGAAGAATGTTTGAATGCATCGAATAAGTGTGAAAGTTGCAGTCTGTCACTGGTTTGATAAATTTTCTTAAAAAATGATAATGCGATTAGATCTTTTTGGATTTTTTAATCTTTCAAAATAAACATACAATCACAACACATGCACCAAATCTTGGTTTTGACCCCTAATTCTACACAAAAAGAGTATATTCTTGATCGTTTCCATGGGTTTTAAACAAGAAAATATTCCACATAATCTACCTATGATCAAATTGGCTCTTAATAAAGGATTTACAAGGTAAGCATTGCTATTTTAACCAAGGTTTTTAATTAGGTTTCCATTCAAAATATCTTGAGTTTCATCCCTCATTATAAAGGCCTGCAATCCCAAAGGACTACTAGAGGAGGTTTGATTCTCAATATATTCTATCACCCATCCCATTAAGGATAAATACATTTTTATTATAGTGGGTTGGATTACCACGGCTAAGATGGTTGTATCCCACTTGGGTCATTCCCTCTCACCATCCTCGTAAGGTAATTCTCAGGAGGTAGGCCCTCTAATCTCCTATCTTATTCATCATAAATCAAGAAATGAAGTGAGCCAATAGGTGTGGTAATTTTATTCACCCAAAAGGGTAAAGAGAATATCCCTACTATATTCCACTTCCAAACACAATAGAAAACTTTTGTTCAATTATCCACCTCTTAACTAAGGGATTTGAAGTGTTTTTGGATTTTTGATTCACTCAAAGAGTGAAGAGCATATACCTAGCACTTCTCTTCCACAAACAAGGAGGTTTAAATTTTAGTTTTTGTTTATTCCCAAGTCTTTCTTTCTATCACCAAATTAGACATGTTTGGCATTTTGATCAACTTGAAAAGTTGAGAGCATAGGCCTAATGTCTCCTTTCACAAACAATAATAGAATTTTTAATTAATTCTAGATTTGGAACTTTGAAATGCCACAATTTAAGCAATGCAAGAGGATGTGAAATGATGCAAGAGAATCTTGGGTTCTTTGAAAATCCTGATCAACCAAAAACATGTTTTTTTTGTTCTTTAGTTTATTTTGAGGTTGCTCGATAAAGTGCTCGGTAACTGATGTTGCTCGGTTACTTGTTTTGTCTTGTTTTACCGATGGGTCTTGGTGATGTTGGTTACTCGATGGTGTCTTTCACCGAGTTGTTTTTCTTTCTCGGTTACTTTTTTTACCGAGTTGTTCTTGTTTCTCGGTTGGCTTCTTACTGATTTGTTTATCTTGTTGTGGCCAGCTTCTGCATTTAATTTGTGTAACATAATTAATGTGGGATCTCTCATTGGGATGTGTGTGGACCTAAATCTGGGTTTTTTCTATTTCCTATGTTGGATCTCTAGGATCTGAGTTTCGACCTTTTTGGTGTACTCTTGTATATATTTGGTTTTCTATTCTTAGATTTGGGTGCAGTTATTGGAGATAGGAGATTAAGGGTTAGCATATTTGGATGGCAGGTCTATGACCTTGCATGTAATAAAATTATTATGTAAACATTTGAATATATATGGCCTAAACTGGGAAGGCCTTACAACCCAACATATATTGAGTTTGATGAATTAATACAAAGTATCTGTTGTTTCTTCTCTCCCTTGTTGTCTTGTTTCTTTTGTGTTGTTGTGCAAGTTGGTTTTGATAGCTGGAGTGCCTTGGGCCCCTGTTCTCCATGCCCTCCTTGCATTAGGTGGTATCAAAGAAAAGGTGAGATCTAGGTTCTTTCTTTTAAGCCCTAACCTAAGTTGGTTGATATTGTTGTGGGCTAGCAGATTTTGATCTGACCTACAATTGCAGAGGGTTCCAAGATGGTTCATGGGAGAGGAAATGCAGATCTAGTTCTAGTTGATATGTTAAGACAAATGGATGCAAGATTGGAAGTTGTTGAGATAGCCTAGCATAGAGGAAGACATCTTGAAGATATTAGTGATGATTAACTTGAAGAAGTGCAAGGAGAAGTTGCACCTACACCTGTGATGGATCAGGAAGAGAGATTCCTCTGAGAATTGACTAGCTTGAAGTCCACACCTCAGTTTAATCCTCTTGAGTATAGTGGAAAATTGGATTCTGATGAATTGATAGAGTGGATAACCGAGATGGAAAAATTCTTTGAGTATGAAAATATATTAGAGGATAAGAAAGTAAATATTGCAAGTACAAAGTTGAAAGGTCATGCATCCTTGTGGTGGGAGAATTTGCAGTTGGATTGAAAAAAGAAAGGTAAAGACAAGATCAAGGTATGGTAAAAGATGATAAACAAATTGAAAGGAAAGTTTCTACCTTGTGATTCCCAGATTAACCTGATTAGGAGAATGAAAAGTTTGAAGCAGAAAGATAGCTCGGTAAAAGATTATACTTATGAATTCTATAGATTGGACATCAGATCTAGATATGTTGAAGATGAAGTGGAAAGAATAACAATATATCCAAATGGATTGAGAGTTTCTATACAAGATGAGATTAGCTTGGTAAAAATGGAGAGCATTGAAGAGGCATATCAGTTTTACCTAAAAGATGAGGAGAAATTGAACAAAATATATGAACAAAGGCAAAGAGGTAGAGGTCGTAGATTCCCTAGAAGAAGAGGTATATATCATGGTGAAAACAATAGATCTAAACCAGATAAGATGAATTCAGATACATATAAAGACAAAGGGAAGATAGAATGGAAAGGTGGAATTTCATTCCCTAGGTGGTTATAGTAGAAGAGGGTTCCAAGGAACTTGTTACAATTGTGGTTAAGAAGGACATATAAATTTTGAGTGTACACATGCAAGAAAGAAAGTTGATAGTAGAAAAAATGCTTTGGTGCAAGAGGAGTCACCAAATGAACCTGATAAGGAAGGAAATATAATGATTAGAAGGATATTATGGAGTGAGAAAGATAAGAAAGATCTTGTCAGAAACGTTTGTTCCAGACCCGATGTAGAGTTGCAGATAAAGTTTGGAAGGTAATTGTTGATAGGAAAAGCTTGGAAAATTTGGCATTTGAGGAGATGGTCATGAAGTTGTAGTTGGAAAGTATCAGATTTCATGGATCAAGGATGAGCATACATTAATGGTGAGTGAACAATGTTTTGTAAATTTGAAAATTGGAAAGTATTATGATAAGTTGTTGTGTGATATTATGCCAATGGATTGTTGTCATATTTTTTTGGGTAGACCTTGGTAGTATGATAGACATGCTATACATGATGGAAGAATATATATATATACTATTTGGGTTGATGGTAAGAAACAAATCTTGTTACCTTTGGTTGAATAATCTATTGGTGAGATATGTACATCTATGAAAGTTTTTTTGATGGAAGGTAGACAGTTTGTTAAGGATTTGAAAAGAAACAATATGTGTTATGCTTCGATTCCTAACAAGCCACGTAATAATACAGAAGAAAAAAACCCTACAGAAGTTGATAAATTGCTTACCGAGTACCAGGAGATCATTTCAGATAATATACCTGTAACCACCTTAATTTGGTCTGTGCTGACCATAGACCCTATTTTCCCTAAGTGTGATCACACCCCTAATTATGTCAAGACAATTCTTCAATTTATTGGCATAATTCATTTCAATCAAATTTAATCTCCTAAGTGATTTAATCACTAAATTAAATTAATTGCCTTAGCCAATAAAATAAAATAAATTCAATTCAATCAAAACAAATAAAAAACATGGCTAAAGTAATTAATTAAAAGGAATTAAATAAATTCTAATTATATTTCCATTTACAAAAAGGGAAATTCAAATCCCTAACCAATGGGAGTTAAATCACTTGGATCACCTCACATGGATCGCCAAAGATTAAATCTCCACCTCTCTTCCACTTTCAATCCTAACCTCTCATTCACCAAATTATTCTATAAATACAATAAATTTTAAGCTCAATTGGCCCCTAATATTAGAAGAAAACTTATGCTGCAAATATTGTTCCAAATATTTATGCATTTTAAGCTCATTCTTTCATTACATTGTTATAATCTTTCATTTTGGAGCTTAAAATGAACATTTCTTGAGCATTTAGAGTAAATTCATTTGAATCTTCCATTCTAAGTTGTATATGTCACTGATAAATGCATAATCTGAGGGCAATTATAACATTATTCACACTCTTCTTAGATAGGAAGCAATAGGTCAATTTTAGTGAATGGTTTGCTTGTTTACTCTTTCTTTTCACTAATATAATGACTTATTGAAGTGTTGTGTTGCAGACAATAGGTACACAAATAATACACACATTTCTAGCACCCACCATGGGGCAGAATCTTGGATTTTACCTCACATTTCTATTCATTTTGGACTAATTTGCCTTCTCTATTTTCAGGTACAGAGTCGCCTTTAGTCACCAAGGCTCACATTCAGGAAATTTGATCACATCGAAGAAATTCGATTGCACCCCGGATATAAGAGATCACATCCAAGGAATCCTACATCATTTTTAGTAAAGGATTGCATTTGGTATAAATTATGTCACCTTTAGTGCAAAGCATTGCATCTGGGAAATTGGATCATTTCCTGGGTTTCTACGATCATTTTTGGTAAATGCAGTCGCATCTGGTCATTTGAGTTGAAATTTAAACTGTCTAACCACTAATCTTTTGATCTAGTTTTCTTATGTCTGTTGAGAAACCTAATTCTTTTATTGTAGATTGCTATCTAAACCTTTTTTCTCAAAAAGGTGGAAAGGAAATTGCTAACTTGTGGTTTGCAGGTTGTGGAATAGATTAATTTGTTTTTACTTGTTCAAATTTTTAACACTTAAGATGTTTTCTTATCATTTTCTAAATCAATCAGAGGACTATGCTCTTTTCCTTCAAGGAAAATCAGAAACTCAAAAATTGAATTAGGATTTGAGAAGAATTTGGGGTAAAGGAACAAGGCAAACCTCTTTGTATAATTATTTTTGGCAAGTAATTGAACAAACACAAATAATTTAATATTTTGGTTAATTGAACAAGCTTCATTGTATAATTCCTTTTGGAGAGAAATTGAACAATGCAAATCATCTAAAATTGTGGGAAAAAGAACATTCATTGTCTAATTTTGGAGACAGTAATTAAACAAGCAAGTCATTTAAATTTGTGGGAAATTGAACAATCAAACTTTTCTTTTCAAGTACTTTGTGTTTTTATAAGATAGAAATTTTTAAATCAAACTTAAGCTTATTTCTTGATCTCACAAGAGGATTTTCTCTTCCTTCCAAGTGGAGGAATCAAAAACTCATTATGAGGGATTGAGTTTTGAGTGAAGTCATTTGAGGGTAAGAGCTTGATTGAAGTGTTTGTGGGAAAAAAAGGAATGGAATATGAGAGTATGCTCTTCTTCTTTTGAAGAATCATAAATCTTGAACTCCTAAGCTTTCCAATCCTTTATATGTTTTCAAAAACATTAGAGGGCCTTCCGGTTGAGGAAAAAATCTCTTGGGATGACCCAAGTGAGGAAAGGTTTATGCCAACCCATCCAAATCACTATAAATAATTTCTTCCTTGTAGGCTAAAGCCTCGAAAGACGTAATCAGTTTTGTTCTTGGAATTTTGACACCATTTCTTGAATGTCCTTGGGTATGTGTAGAGAGGAGCCGCTTGAATCTTGCTTGCGATACTACACCCATTTGAGTACTCATAGGGATATTTGCCTCAAATTTTCCTTGTGCAATTCTATGGGAGATGGTTGTGAACGGATTGCCCCATCATAATAAACACTTGTAGTCAAAACTACCTGATTCACCTCTGAAAGGGAAATAATCTTTGTGCAAGGAAAATAGTAATTTCCCCAAGATACTCATCATTTTTTGCCCTCACTTGTATTTGAAATCGGCTAATATGGCATCATAATGAGAGACATTGCGTGCTTGGTGATGGCCATAATTTGATTAGCATTTGAGTGTGTACCTGAGTCTACGAGCAAATATTTTCATCCTATGCTTAGAAACTAAGGATTAAGGATGTGTTTGTTCACCCCTATTAGTGCAACATTGCTTGATGTGCTTAAAAAATAATTAAAAAGATAAATCCTTCAAACAAGAAAAAAAATTCAATACTTCATCTACATGCTATGTTTTTCACTCACTGGAAAGTCTCAGAAAATAATCTGCAATCAGACAAATTTCATGCATTCCAAGACAAATTTGACAAACTTGACAAAAATTGATAGAAAATTAGAGGCTCGCATCTGGTTGCATTAGGTAGAATTTAGGATCCTGGCTTGCTTTTGGTCATTTTGGCATCGCATCTAGAGAGAAATATCACATGTTGTATATCAAATCTCACATCTTGCATATTAAAGCTCACATCTAGTTAAGCAGAACCTCACATTCAGTGTGCCACATTTAGGACAGTGGGCACTTGCATAGTTGTCTCTCAGAGAAATTCAGTATATTTGGGTACCCTTTTGGCTCTTTAGTATGGTCCTATTTCTTTTTTTTCTCTCTCTATTTCTGTTTCAAAACTTTTTCATAAGTCTACCTTGCATGTTCTTTTGGCTTCTCACAATTGGTCTCAAAATGTGTGGTCTATTCACTTTTCAAAACAACTTGAGTCCCAACTCACTATTAGGGAATTATAACCCTTTGATGCTGGAGTCATTTACTTCCATCAAACACAAACAAACCTTTACAACTTGGACACACTTACTTGGACAATTTGAGACTTCACTTGATACTATTGTGAAAATTTTGACATAGTTGAGATTCAACTTCATGGTTAACACAAGACACAACAAGTATCTTGCTGACAAATAAGAAGTACCTCCTAGATTTATACACTTTCAACAAGGATAAATATCTCGTAATCCCTTATTTGACATAGAATCACCCGCAATGGAAGCTCATAGAAATGAATGGAGTACAAATTTTGAAGAATACAACAATGCCAAAAATTGAAGACAAGAAGACAGTAGAAGTGAAGAGGAAATCCACATCACTCACCCTTTGTTTGAATCAGATAGTGATGGGGATGTACCCGAGGAAGAGTATAATAGACTCAAACAAAGTAGAAAATTCCAAAGAACATTGGATAAAATCATTGGTGAAGACAAAGAAAAATACGTTCTACATCAAGCATCTATTGAAGTGAAACTACCTAAAGATTATGATGTTGAAAGAATAAATGAAAAAGAGATACCAACCCCTATCTCTATTCTCACCAAGAAATTGACCTTGATGGAAGCCGAACTTGCAACACTCAAACAAGAGAAGGTCAAACCAACGAAGAAATACTCTTTGGACCGCATTTGTCCATTTTTGTTTGACAAGAGTATTAACACGGTTCCATTTCCTCCCAACATGGAAAGGCCTAAATATAACAAGTATAAGGGAGAGACTGATCCACATGACCATGTGAGAGAGTTTTTTTCTCTAAGGATAGAGTATATGCATGAACCTACATACCTAATGAGGCTATTTCTGGGAAGTCTAGGTAGAAATTCTATGTAGTGGTTCTCCAAACTCACACCTAAGGTGAAATATTTTGAGGAGTTAATACAATGTTTTTTCCAACATTACTCCTACAATATACAACATGACGTAACCATAATGGACTTATGTAACACAAAACAAAGAACAAGTGAATCCTTTACACACTTTCTACAAAGGTGGAGGAAAATCTTTGTGAGGTATTCAAGAGCTATTCCCGAATCGGAAAAGATGGAAATCTTCATTAATAACTTTATACCTAAATTAAAATATGATTTGCAAATGCAAGATTCACCTAACTTTGATAGGATGATAAAAAATGCCATCTATATTGAAGAGGTCATGGTTAAGAAAGGAGCAATCTAACTTCAAAGTGATAACAAATCTACCAACTACAACAACAACCCTGAATGGTGGAAACAAAACAAGAATGTTGTTAACGATGGAGTAATAGATGCATCCAATGCTAATCCTAAACTAGAAGTGTTCAACTTAATGAACAACATTCAAGGAAACAAGGAAGCTAAGGTAACAACCACAATACCTAAATCAAACAATGAGAACAGCAAGAGTAGACCATGGACTTCTAGACCTCACAGAACATTCACTCCTTTGGGAGAACCTCTTGAGACAATTTTGAAGACACTCTTGGACAACAAAGTTCTTAAAATTCCCTATTAAAAACCATGGGAACCAGAGGTCAAACCAAGATGGTGGGATGAAAATTCTTATTGTGTCTTTCACAAGAACAAGAGACATAAGACTAATAATTGTGTTAAGATTTAACATGTTATACAATATCTTATTGAAGGAGGCAAGATCAAAGTGGAGGTACATACCACTAATGAAGACCATACAGTATTAAACAAAACATTTCCTAATTACAAGAAAGGGGAAGCTTCTAAAGCAAAAGGAAGTGAAGTGAATTACACCTACTCCAATAATGATAACATGATCAACATGTTGGACATTAAATACAAATCCATCAATGTGATCATTATTAAAGGTGCTAAAGACACATCTACACAATCAAATGTGGTGACTCAAAGTTAAGCACAAGTCACAATCAAAGGACCTAGTTCCTCATCAAAACTAGTGACATCTTCCAAAGTACCTTTTGTCACTATTCCCAAACTAGCAACAACAAGACAAACATTTACCATTCCTTCAACAAACTATAACTTGGTGGATCAATTTCAAAGAACCTCTACTCAAATTTCTATATTTGAGTTACATAAAATCTCCTTAGTGCATAGGGAAGTTCTTGAACAAGCCCTACATTCTAAAATTTTTCCAAAAGACATTGATATAGACAAGTTCCAAGCAATGGTTAATCATATCTCAACACTACACTATCTCTCTTTTTTAGAAGAAGATGAAAAATCATTGACACATCCACATAACCAACCTCTACACATTGAAGTCCTAATTCATAAATCTCGTGTCAGATGTGTATTGAGAGATGGAGGCATAGGGTTGAACATTTATACTTTGAATCTAATAAAGAAGTTGGGTCTTTTAGAAAAAACCATTTATTCAAGAAGTAAGATAACTATCAAATCTTACGATGAAGAAGAAAGATCATCTAAAGGCCTCATTGTTCTACTAATCATAATAGGACCAATTGAAAGAAATGTGATCTATCAAGTTCTAGGTCTACTTTTGGATTACAACATACTATTAGGGAGACCTTGGATCCATGAAATGAAAGAAATACCATTTACTTACCACCAATGTATCAAGTTCCCACATAATGGGGTGGAAGTAACAATTCCTGCAGATGCCAGTTATACTTGCAACAATGTTAAAACAGATAGTATGGTTCCTCATAACAAAGAAGTTCCAAAAGAAACCATACCTGAAACTACTAAAGACATGGTTATAAGAAGATTTGGAAAGAAATTAAGACTTGAAGAAACTAGGAAGGGAGAATACAAGCTAGACATGACCCCATCATTGAAAAAACTTCCAGTGTCTCTAAGATCTTATGGGAAACCTTTCTCATCTTTCACACCTACTACATATAAAGAACCAGAGATTCACAAAGCAACTGGTATGGTTAGAGACTCTACTTCTCAAGAGGATAAAAAGAAGAAAAAGCAGTCTTGGCTTAGCTTTACAAAGGAGAATCAAAATAAAATGAGATAAAACATGTGGAGATATCCGCATAAAAGTATGGTAAAGGATATGAACTTCTCAAAAAAATGGGATATAAAGGGAAGGGACCTTTAGGAGACAAAGGAAAAGGACTTGTTGAACCTATACACATGGAATTTAGAAATACCAAAGACAAAACTAGACTAGGTTTCAATAAGAAATCTGAAAATCCTACTTCAAGAGATGGTCCAATATTTCATGAAGGAAGTGATGATGAAGAAGAAGAAACAAAACTTGAAAAATGGACCTATGAGAGATTATTTTATATTGGCAATGAGTATCCTGAATATCAAGGAGAAACATATGTACTGAGCTTTGTAACACAACACAAGATACTATTCAAGAAGTAGAGGAAACAACACAAGACTCTCCAAAGGTCCCATTGATAGAAACAACTCCTGAATAAATACCCCAACAACAAGATTTACATCCTAACTCAGGGTAGTTTGTCACAATTTTAAATGTCCTAGATTTACCTCACTTTGATCTACAAGTGGCTAATAGAGTACATCAGGTAACTATTGCTGAGTTTCTAATTAGATCAGATGATGAAATAATAGATTTACATGAATATGAATGGGATCAATTTTCTAATGCTACTATGGACATTGAAGTAGATGTGATTCATAAATTTTCATCTCCATTGGAAAAAGGAGAGAGTTATAACACTTCCTTTAACACTGTTGTTGTTCTAGAATCAAATGAGATACCACTACCTAGAATTCTTGATGAAGAAACTGGTGTTTTACTAGGTCTAGAGGACATTCTAAGACTTCAAGAAATGAGTTCCCTTTTTCTGGGAGAAGAAGAAGAAATCTCAAATGATGAGTCACTAGAGTTAGGTCTCCATTTTACTAACAATGACCCTATTAATGATGATTTAACTCTTGATGATCTAAATACTGTAGAAGTTGACTTAACAGAAAATGTCTTGTCAGTTAATAGTTTTGACACTGACATGATGCTGTCCTTACCAAACTTTGATTCATTATCCTTGATAAACCTTGACCTAATTGATTGGATGAATTTAGATCCTAATCCTATCATGAACTTTCCTAATGACTACACTTTGGCCTGTTATCTAAATGTTTGTGAACATTATCCTTCTTCCACCAATGTAAGGAGCATTAACATGTTAGAGGAGGATATCATATTCTTAGTCACAAATTGAAAAATAAAAAGAAGAAAATAACTGATGGTGAAAACCATGTTACGGCAGTGTCAGATTCTATAAAATTAAAAATAAAATATGTATCTAACGGTGAAAACCTCCCAGAGGCACCAAAAGATGAGATTCTTGATATCCTCCCTGAGAACTTTGAAGAAAGATATTTAGTTTTGATAGAACATACACAACCGGTTAACTTGGGAACACTTGACATTCCTCAATTTATTCATTTAGCACAATCCTTATCAGAAGAGGAGAAGATACAATTCACTGAGTTCTTGAAAGAGAAAAAGATCAAATTTGCATGGTCTTACACAGATATGCCTGGAATTGATCCTGAATTAATAATGCATCATTTATCTATAGCTCCTGGGATCAAACCTGTGGAATAGAAATTAAGAAATATGCATCCTCATGTTGCATTATTGGTGAAAGAAGATCTAGAAAAACTACTGAAAGCTGGATTCATAAGAGTCATCACTTATGCAGGATGGATTTCTAATGTGGTACTTGTATCTAAAATAGATAAATCTATCAGGATCTGCACAGACTTTAGAGACTTAAACAAAGCATGTCCTAAAAATGATTTTACACTGCCAAACATTGATATGATCATAGATCTTACAATAGGCTATCAGATGTACTCACTCATGGATGGTTTATCAGGCTATAACTAGATTAAGATTTCTCCTAAAGACCAAGAGAAGACAACATTCACATGGGCATGGGGAAATTTTTGCTGGAATGTTATGCCATTTTGATTAAAGAATGTTGGTGCTACATATGAAAGAGCTATGACATCCATATTCCATGATATGATACATAAAAACATGGAGGACTACATGGATGATACCTTAGAAAAGTTGAAAAAAAGGATTACTTATATTGAAAACTTGCGAAAGATATTAGATCGCATGGAACAATTTCAACTCAGGATTAATCCAAAGAAGTGGTTCTTTGGAGTTCAATTAGGAAAGCTACTAGGTTTTATAGTATTAGCAAAAGGAATATAGGTAGACCCTGCAAAAGTGAAATCTATACTAGAAATGTCACATGCATGCAACATTAGTCAAATGAGGACATTACAAGGAAGACTCCATTCAATCAGGAGATTTATGTCACAAATTGCAGACAAAGCACAACCTTTTACTAAACTAATACATAAGGGTGTTACATTCAAATGGTACGAACATTGTAAAAATAAATTCAAATAATTAAAAGAGTACTTGGCTACTCCTCCTGTTCTCATGGAACCTATTCATGGAAATCCATTACTCCTATATATCTTAGCTATGGCTACATCATTGGGAGGATTGTTGGCTCAAGAAGATGAAAATAAAAAGGAAAGATAATTCTACTATATCAGCATAACACTAGTATCTTATGAACTCAATTACAGTATAATTGAAAAGGCGTGCTTAGCAATTGTCTTTGCATCACAAAAATTGAGACATTATATGCTCTCACACATAGTAAAACTTATTGCAAAGATAGATCTTCTGAAATACCTCTGAAGAAATACATAATTAACAAGAAGGCTAGCAAAGTGGGTCCTGATTCTGAGTTAAATTGATATTGAGTATGTGGATAGAAGGGCTATTAAAGGAAAAGTCCTCGCAAATCAATTAGTTGATTCACCCTTGCAAGATGATGCACCTCTGATAATTGAATTTGCTAATGAAACAATAATGTATTCAAGTGAACATCCATGGAAGATGTAATTTGATGGTTCTTTCACACAACAAGGCTCTAGAGAGGGAGTTCTCTTTATCACTCCTCAAGGCTACAAGATAGCCAAGGCATATAAATTAATGTTTCTATGCACCAATAACATTTCTGAATATGAAGCATTAGTGAATGGTCTTAAATTGGCTACGAAATGGAAGATCATAGAGTTACATGTGTATGGTGACTCTCAGCTTATTATTAATTAAGTAAATGGATACTATCAGACTAAAGATGAGAAGATGATGCCTTATAAACAACTGGTTTAAGAGTTGAAAAAAAACTTTGTCTTTGTCACGTTCCAGCAAATAACAAGGATAGAATACAAAGCTGTAGATGCTATGGCTACACTGGCATCCATGTTATTATTGGAAATACAAGATGGGAAAGAAAGATACTAAGAGGGGGGGGGGTGAATAAGATCATATAAATTTTACCACTTAAAAAAAATTGATCCACAACCATGGATAAATATAATTGATCTATCAACTAGTAGCATCCATAACATAAAATAAATAACTCTAGACACAGAATTTTGGTAACCCAGAAATTGAATAAGGTAAAACTCAGGTGGGGATGACACCCAAAAAATATTCACTACTATGGAAATAAAGTGTTCATGTTAAGGCTACAAAATTTGATCACAACTTGTGATCTACCTGATTAAAGGTCTGCCCAATTAAGAGCTATAGATCATTACAATCTGCCTTGTAAAAGGATTTAAACTTACAACAAAGTAAGAACTCAGCTAAGAGATATAGAAAGGTCTGTTAGAACCACTCTATTAAGATATTTCACATGATACACTTGTTATAATGTCTCGAGATTTGATCCTTCAATATGCACGTAGATGCTGATGACAGATCTCCTCTTTCCAATTTCTTCTCTGATCTAATAATATGATATAACTTAACTTTGTTGATCATTGCTCTATTTCTCTATTAGATCTATTATTCTTATTCAAAATTACCCTTTGCACATCTCTCTTGTATGCACACACACCTTTTAAAATTAGGTTAAGAATCACTCTTATATACCTTACGAATTTGGCATTGAGATCTTGATCAACGATCAAGATCAAATACTTATGCTTCTTGGGCATTCCAATTTTCTGATTGGTTCCATGCCACGTATTGGGATCAAATGATTTAATGCACAATTAACTCTATTGAAAACATTAAATACTCAAAAAATTCAGCCCAAAATAGTTTACCTTCAAGTTTGTGTCATTCCTGATATGTATGAAAAAACTGTCTTACTCAGCACATGAAGACTCTGGCGCTCAGCATGGACTGATCAATTTCACTTGGCTTCTGTGTAACTTGACAACTACTATATGCTTAGCAATGACTACTACTTGGCCTATACTAGATAGCTCGGTCACAGTGATGACCGACTAACCTACCTAGATAAATGATTAAGTTTGGGACACTAATGATCAACAAAACTTAGAGATCAACAATCTCCCCCTTTGATATTAGTGGAAAAAGAACTTATCATTTCTTTACATCCTCAAAATTTTCCAAAGTACACAATGTACTCCCCCTAAGATTATACCTCAGACTTCATAAAATATTTACATAGTATATATGCCAAAAAAATATTATGCCTATTGTTGCACATCTTTTTCTATTTCCTTATCTGTTTCCCCCATGTTTTTGTCACTGGTAGTTGTAGGGGTTAAGTTATATTTATCCAAAAATGGCTTATGAAGCTGTAATATCAATGAAAATGTTGTATCCCAACTATCCTTAACAAACTTCATAACATGTAACTTAATTTCTAGCTCGGAAGCTAGACTTACCAAACTATCTGCAGTAGAGAGATGAGAATCTCTCTTGACTAATTCACGTGCAGCTGTAAGTTCTTTCTGAATAACCTCTAGATGAGGTATCAAGTTAGTTTGAATCATTATCAATATGCCCCTAATTTGGCCATCTTCAGCCATAAGCTTGGCTAATCTCCTTTGTGCATGAGTCAACCTATCAAAATGTATGGAGCTAGAACTATCATCCACGCTCAATGAGATCACTGGTGACTTCAAATCTAATTGCAACTTGTCAATAAGCTATTGATTATCCTTTGTAAAGAATTTTACATCATATAACCTTTTGTACAAAGAATAAACATTATTTGCAAATTCCTCAAGAATGTCAACAAGAGAAGAAAGTTCAACCTATTTGGTAGCAATCTCTTATGATATCTTCTCCAAGACATTGTTTTCAAATTTTCTCTCAGACCATTGCAACAACTTTTCATTTGCCTCAATGTTTTCATCATTAACTCTCTGCACAATGTGAACTAACTATTCTAGAATTGGTGCTTTTTGATTTTCATCTTCCATGTCAAAAGCTTTAACAAAAATATCCTTTATATTATGTATAACTTGCTTCTTCTTATGCTCCCTCTTCATTTCCTCTTGTCTCTTCTTCCTCTTTAATAGGTCTTGAAGAGTCTAAATCTTCTCATATGACAAGTTCTTTGGATCCCATTTAGGAATCACAATAACTTCATCCAATGTGACATTTAAGCTCGATGACTTCTTCTTGTCTAGCTTCTTCTTCTTGAGCTCTAGTGAGCTGATACTCCACTCAGGTTCTTCAATATCCTTTTCTTTGTCAGTATTAATTTCAATTGTAGTCTTCAACTGAGTCAAGATTACATGCTGATCAGGTATACTCCCAATTTTAGGTCCAGTTGGAGTAGATGATACAAAGTGTGGTAGATCCACCAAAACTTGTATAACCTCTTGTTCTATAGGATTATTTACAATTTCTTCCATCTTATCTCCACTATCTAAGAATGTTTACACAACCTCTAAAATAGGTGGATTAACATTTTTTAACTCCTTTTCATCTTCTTTCTCTGTCTTGGCCTGAGTTGCATGAATAGACGATTGCATACTTGTGTCTGCCAGCTCATTTTGATCCTCGGCATCCACATTACTATCATCTTCAACTGCAGTGACAATGGGACTTTCCATTGTTAGATCTAGAGTTTTCACTTTGTCTATTTTCTCTTCCAGTTCCATTTCAATCTCTATCTAATCAGTAGCAATCTATTCTAAGGTTCCTTCACCTTTCTTATCTTCCTTCTTAGTCAATAGCCCAAAAGTCTCCTTCCAAATTTTAGTGCTTTGTTGGACTACACCTTCAACATCATTTTTCAGAATTACATAGGCTCTTTGTTTGGGAATAAACTTCCTTTGATATTGTTCAATGAATTTTCCCATTTTCTTCTTGGTTAATCTAGGAATGATCTTAGCTAATGTCCCTTCCCTTATCTGTCTTTCAGTCATCAATGCATATTGCCACTTTTGTGATAAAATATCATAAAGATCTGTGGGGACAAGGTCTCCTATCTCTATAGGTGTCATTTTGAATGTACCCATCATATCTAATAGTGCTTCTTGAATCTTATGCTTGTCTACTATGCTTTTCTTCTCATACTTAATAAATTTGAATTCTGCTAATCCAGCTATACTTCTAATGTTCTTACATACCTCATCAATATTGGTCAGTGGTTTATGTGATGTTGTAGGTATGTTTCTGGGTTCATCTATATCTGTCTTCTCCTCATCATATTATTTCTCCAAGATTAGTTTCCTCCTTGGTATTTTCTCAAGTTGGCTCGACACAACCTTTGTTTCAACTTTTTTTCTTTTGCCTGAGCTGCTCTCTCCAACATTATTCTTTGAATATGATTTTGTTGTTTCGGAAAGAGATGAAATAGTGGATTCCCTAGTCCTAGGCTGATTAGCAATAGGAGGGGTAACCTTAGGTTTTTGGCTTTGCTTGGTTTAGTTTCCTTGGCAACTACTGGCTTCTTTCCTTTTTCCTTCTCAGTGATATCTTCTTCAAGTTAAATTTCCTCTTCTTCACTAGACATATCCTCTCCATTTCCTGTTAATAAACCCAAAGGTGCATCCTATATTTATTCATCACTCTCTATTCCAACCATTTTCTTCAAATCTTTTACAATCTTTTTCCTTTTCCTCTCTGTAGTGCCAGCCTTCAAATCCATAGAGATTTTGGAATTAGCTTCCTCATAATTGCCAAAATGTCTGGCTGAACCATTAATCTCTTCTACTAGTAGAGCTTTTATAGCTTCAGATGTCTCATCAATATTTACCTCATAAGGTAATGGCCCTAGCCATGATACCCTTGGCACTACTACCTGAACATAGGTAAAATCATTATCCACTAGGAAACAAATATCCTCATAGTGTTTCTCAACTAGTGACCTGGGAATTCTACTTGTCAATATCATCTTTTTATTGAATTCAACAAAGTATGTTCCCATTATATTGTTAAAGTTACCACCTAATTTGTCAATAAGCACATTGATTTTCTATGTAATTGTTCAGTCGGTCTTCCACACAATATCTTCAAAGTAGGAAATGTATTTTGTGTATAGAATAATATGCAAACTAGCAGAGAACCAAAATTACACATTGAGTTCTTTGCCTTTCAGATTGAAGAAAGGTTCTCAGCCAGCTACATCATCTGAAGCTTGACAAGGTCATAAGTATGGTCCCTCTTCACAATCTTCCAAGCCTATTCGACTACAATACATGGGACACTGTCCAATTGGCTCGACTGATAAAACTTGTGAGCAATAACCCTAACAGCAAAGTCAAGCTCCAAATCCTTGATTGTAGAGATTTTCATTCCTCTTTTATTCCAAACTACCCTAGTGTTTGCTTCTATATCCTCCTTACTCTGACATCTCATTGTTCTCTTCCCATTAACAGTTGGATAACCAGTTACCCTGTGGATGATTTCCTTTGTAATCCTAACTGGTCTGTTATCTAGCCATATGTTCATGTCATGTACATGGCTAAGGACAATCTTAATCCATTCCTTTTTTAAATCCCTTGAGAAATCTAGGGCACGAGTTAAACCTCTCTAGCTAGATGTTTATGCTCATCTTTTAGGGCTTCGTCTACACACAATTTGTTGTAGGATTCCCTTAACCCATGATCTCCAATTTTTCTAACTTTGGACATATAACACAACCTATAATTATGAATCATAAGTACCTTAGGTGGAATTAATGATAGGACTCTCATCAAATCACCCTGGATGGCGCTTTCAGGAACTGTTTAGAAATTAGGAGGCACATAGGTGTCACTCCTTACCAATTGAAATTTTCTCAAATCCTTCTCCATATTCTTAGCTGCTGTGGAAGAAATTATGGCCATGATTTCTAAAAATAGGGTTTCAAAGATGATGAATAGAGTACCTCGACAGATATTAAAATTTGCACTATTCACTCAAGATTTCCGACAACACGTTGTAGAAATCTTCAAAAAATCTTTGTTGAAATTAAGTTTGCAAATGCTCAACCACTCCATGAAATTCTTAATCGCATGGTGAGAATGAAAATGAATGGCTCTTTCCTTTATATAAATTCCAACAATCAAAATTAGGTTAGCATTAAATGTTCTTTCCATTGAGTGAGTGCCATACAACTATCCTCGGCCGACTCACAAAACTCGCCTATCTCTCAGTCTCAAACCATACTCGCTCATCAAAAAAAACTTATTCGGTCAACCATACTAGCTCGGCATACACTAGAGAACTTAGTCTTAGTGCACAATAAGACTATTTATCGAAACCTATAGTGCATATTGACTTTACTCGGTACATGTCTCAAAATGTGTCCTGATGCATCTTTATATATGCAAATATGGACTTTTGCACTTTTATATGTTAGGAAATAATGAAAGATGTGAAATATAAATACAGTTCCTCACATAAATCATTTTCTTAGTTGGTGATGGTGTAATCACCTAATCCATTGGATTGGGTGACCTTAGCTATAGTAGCTTCACTACTGCATGGTTCTTCTTTCCTTATCTATGTCTGGTTCATCTGTTTTCTAATCTACTCAATAGTAGGAGTAGGTACCCTTGGTTTTCAATCTCTCCTAGTACAACCAATTTTCAGATAATTATAACAAACTAGGCTTCTACTCATCCAACTCTTATATTTTCCTCTAAAATGTGTCTTTATGAAGTTTTCTGGAACATATCCATACTCACCACAATAATGACAGTTATGCCATGTGTTATAATCCCAATTATAAGTGTTTCCTTTCCTACGTGATTTTTCTTGTGTCTTTGATGTCCATTGTTGTTTAGCATTAGATCTACAATCTTGTGCTCTATGTCCAAATTTCTAACAGTTGTAACAATACCCATTGAATCTAGGTGTGGGAGGTTCATTGTTTTCCTTTGCCCAACATTCATATGCCTGATGTCCAAACTTCTTACAGTTAAAGTAATAACCATTGAACTTAGATTTAGGATTGGACTTACCATTCATGCTTTGACAGATGTTTGTTGTGTGTCCTAGCTTTCCATAGTGGTAGCATATAGGATTTTGTTCTTTGTCTTTGCGTTCCTCCTTTCACTAGGCTTAGATGATTCTCCTTTCTTAGAAAATGTTTGTTGTTCGATATGACCTAATACAGAAGAGTCCTTAGATCTTCTTGATGCTTCCATCAGATTTTCAAAATAATTCAAAGCTACATTTGGTTTGTTCAATCTTTCATTAAGTTCTCTCTCAGATCTCAATTCATCTTTCAATTGACTGTTCTCAGATCTGAGATTCACAATTTCCATGTCTTTCCTACTGATCTCCTAATTTACAAGTATCAGTTGATTAGCCATGTCAACCTAATTGTTTGTCATCATTTATGCATCATGTGTCCTTTCATCAAGTCTGATAGTCATCACTCTTTTGTCTTCATCATCCATAGCCTTGTCATCTTCAACTTTCTTCTTCTGTTCAACTACTTCACATAGTCTTACAGTTTGCATTTCTTGTTCTCTTTTTAGGTTTCCTACTTCTTCACACAATGTATTGTTCCTTTCCAGTAGATCTAAAATTGTTGCATCACTCTTAGTAGAGTTTCCATTCTAAAATAGATTTGCAGTGTCTTCTTCTTGATAAGGACTGTCATTCATTTGTTTTGATAAATCTTTCCTTCTTAGCATGGACTTCTTCAATTCCTATCTTGTTGTCTCAAGCTAATGTAATGCTAACTGTATATCAATCTTTTGATTCTCAATGACTTTACCCAATTTGTAAATCTCCATCTCAAGATATATATTCTCAAGATGATTAAAACCTTTTATAGGAGAACTGAGCTCTGATACCAATTTTTGGAAATACAAGGTGTGAAAGCAAGATACTGAGGGGGGGGGGTGAATCAGATCTTATAAATTTTACCACTTAAAACAAACTGATCCACAATCATGCATAAATATGATTGATCTATCAACTAGTAGCATCCATAACATAAAATAAAGAACTCTAGACATAGAATTTTGGTAACCCAGAAACCCAATAAGGTAAAACTGGGGTGGGGATGACACCCACAAAATATTCACTACTACAACAATAAAGTGTTCTTGTTAAGGCTACAAAATTTGATCACAACTTGTGATCTACCTGATTAAAGGTCTGCCCAGGTAAGAGCTATAGATCATTACAATATACCTTGTTAAAGGATTTAAACTTACAACAAAGTAAGCACTCAGCTAAGAGATATAGAAAGTTTTGTTAGAACCACTCTATTAAGATATTTCACCTGATACACTTGTTAGAATGTCTCAAGATCTGATCCTTTGATATGCACTCAGATGCTGATGACGGATCTCCTCTTTCCAATACCTTCTCTGATCTAATAATCTGATATAACTTTACACTACTGCTCAGTGCTCTGTTTCTCTACTAGATTTATGCTTCTTATTCAAAATAACCCTTTGCACATCTCTCTTGTATGCACACACACCTTTTAAAATTAGGGTAAGAAGCAATCTTATATACCTTACGAATATGATATTGAGATCTAGATGAACGATCAAGATCAAATACTTATGTCACTTGGGCATTCCAATTTTCTGATTGGTTCCATGCCATGTATTGGGATCAAATGATTTAATTTGCAATTAACTCTATTGAAAACATTAAATACTCAAACAAGTCGGCCCAAAATAGTTTACCTTCAAGTTTGTGCCATTCCTAACATGTATGAAAAAATTATCTTGCTCGGCACATGAAGACTCCAGCGCTTGACATGGACTGATCAATTTCGCTCAGCTTTTGTGTAACTCGATAGCTACTATCTACTTGGAAATGACTACTGCTCAACCTATAATGGATAGCTTGGTTTCAGTGATTACTAACTAACCTGCCTAGATAAATGACTAAGTGTGGGACACTAATGATCAACAAAACTTAGAGATCAACAGTTACAACTAGAAGAACATTAGTTTCGCTATGAATTCTTGGTGGAAGAACTATCTTATCTAGCTTTTGATACCCCTGAGTACCAAATAATTTGTGCTTTAAAAACACAAGATCAATCCTGGTACACCAAACTCATTACCTATCTAACTAACAAAACTCTACCCGATGGTTTATCAAGGAATGAAAAATGAGCCTTAATCAGGACAACATCGCGTTATGTCCTCATTACTAATAAATTATATAGATGAGGTCTTGATGGTACACTTCTTAGGTGTTTAGAATAATAAGATTTGGATCACACATTAAAAGAAGTCCACGAAGGTGTATGTGGATCACATTCAAATGGATTTTCACTAGCTAAAAAACTGCTAAGAGTAGGCTATTATTGGCCCACGATGGAAAAATATGTTGTTATATTCTCAAAAACATGTAAAAAATTACAAACACATGGAAATATCATCCATGCTCCTTCTAGAGAACTCATACCAGTTATAACACATTGGTATTTCAGCAATGGGCATTTGATTTGGTTGGACAAATATATCCTAATTCTTCAAGTGTTAACAAATACATCATTACAGCCACTGAGTATTTCACTAAGTGGGTCAAAGTTGTTCCATTGATCAAAACCACTGAAAAATAGGTGGCTATGTTTATCTTGAACTACATTATTTATAGGTCTGGGATACCCTCTTCAATTGTAACAGACAATGGGGGCCAATTTAAAAACCAAGACATCGAATACCTTTGCACACAGTTTCACATTACTCAACATTGTTCTTCAATCTAGTATCCTCAAGGTAATGGAAAATTTGAGGCATCTACTAAGAACATTCTTAAAATCCTACACAGAACTGTGAGTAAGTCTGGAAGAAACTGGCATTTACAACTAAATCTGGCAATTTGGGCCTATAGAACAAGTATTAAAACACCACCTGGAGCCATGCAAATCGCCCTAGTCTATGGCGCTGAGGCAATATTACATATTGAGGTAGAAATTCTATCTTTGTGGATATCTTTACAAGGTCTTGTTACTGATGAACAATACCACATTGATAGGGTGAACACATTAGACTTACTTGATGAGCGTAGACAGCAAGCATTCGATCATCTGAAAGTGTACCAAAAATGAATGTCAAAAGGGTACAATAAAAAGGTCAAACCATGACACTTTCAAGTGGGGGATCTCATTCTCAAAGAGAATCCTAAGAACCAGCCAAACAGAGAATAGAAAGGAAAGTTTGAACTCAACTGGTTGGGGCCCTATGTCATTACTGAAACTTTTGGGACTAGAGGTTATCCGTTAGCTACACCCAAGGGAGATGTTCTTCCTAATCCCATTAATACTCTACATTTGATTTGGTTCTACGCTTGATATCTGGCTAGCAGAGCCCGTGCAGTGAAAATCTTAGAAAATAAAAATAAAATCAAAAAATTGATCCTAAAGAAATCCAAAAATAATGGAAAAAGTCTTGAAAAAGGTATCCTTGGTGAAAACCTAGCAAACAAGCACCTTGATACTACAAAAAAAAAGAAAAAAAAAAGAAAAAGAAAAAAGAATTAAAAATAGGAAAAGAGAAAAGTACCTTGATGAAAACCTGGCAAATAGGCGTCTTGATAGCAAAAATAAAAAGATTTGCCGAGTGGTGAAAACTTGGCAAACATGCGTCACTCAAACTCTGTGCTCTATCTAAAAAGGAATTGATGATACTAATCCTTCATAATTGCACTTGTGCTATTTGGTGACTCTGATTCCTTACAAATTTCCTATCCTTTCTTGGATTTTTTCTACATTTGTGTCTTATGAATAGTTATTCTGCACCTGGGGCATCTTTGCTAGCATGTTCAGTTTGCATCTGCTAGGTTGTCCTAGGTTCCTGTCTAGGATGATTCTCCTCTCATAAATAGTATTTCTCGATACTTCCACCTAAATGTCACTATCACAAACAAAGGTATTTCTTCAACACCACCTCCCTATAATAGACATCACACTAGTGTTTCTCAACACTTTAATTAGGAACTTTAAATGAACTAGTGTTTTTCAACACTTTAATAAAAAATGAACTAGTGTTTTTCAACACTTTAATAAAAAATGAACTAGTGTTTCTCAACACTTTAATAAAAAACAAACTAGTGTTTTTCAACACTTTAATAAAAAATGAACTAGTGTTTCTCAACACTTTAATCAACCAGTGCTCCTAAACACTAAATTGGAATGCAATTGCTAACAAAGTTAATCTCATATATACTCAGACATGAAAATATATTTCTTAATTCAAAATTCTAATTGATGAATCTCTATTGCACTTGACAAATGAATTCACAGTATTTCTCAATACTACTTAAACACATAGTCTGATCTTGGTTTGATTATGAATCTTTTATGTTCCCATGATGTTTCATACTTGGGGAATCTAAGCAGTTATAATTTTTTTTTGATTGATTATCAATTGGTGATTGTTCTATCTTCCAAGTTACTCCATGACGTCTATTCAAAGACAAAGTCGTAAGGACAGGGGGCATAACATTTTCTTGGTTTTCTACATATGGTGATTGTTCCAAATGATCCTATGAATTTCACCTAACTTGGATGTTTATGGTAAGAGTTGCCAACATGAGTGGATAGACTCATATATCTTGATCATCATTATCTGTAAACTACGGTGAGGTTGAAACAATTTCCTTGTCTGTTTTCCAAATCAGATTCTCACTAGAAGTACGGTACATGATGTACCAAAGGATATGAATTTTCAAGATTATTGTGGTTCACATATCTTACATTACACTTGAAAAAAAATGGATTCTTAATAGTAAAAGGAGATAACTAACTTGTCATCCTAGATTCTATGCCTTGATGACTAAGTTTATTTCCAACATTGTATCCAATACACATAATATTCATACTTTCATGATACTAGTGGGTATTAGTGACAGTTTTACTATCAGGTGATGTTTGTTACAAAAATTCCCAATGATGATAAAATACTACAATGTATACAAATCAATGACAGTCCTAAGAATCCGCATATAGATGCATTTAGAGATTGCATGATTCATTTGAAAGAACAACATAATAGACTTGAGCTCAAAATCCAAGTTAATTACATACATCAATATTACTCATATAAATGTCGTTGCATATCCATGACATACATTTTTCATTCATAAATGAGAAAGAGAAAAGAAAAAAACAAAGCATTCAAGCATTACATTTATTTCTACATCCTAAGTGCATCCATACATTTATTTGCATACGAAAATCTCAAAAATATTCATTTGCATATTAACTTAGCATCATTTGAAACACATATATATCAGTAATAAATCAAAGAGCATAAATGATGTCATCACATAATCTAATCTAACTCATCAAGAGACCAAGATCATAATCACATGTGCATAAAAACATCTATCAAAGCAAGAGAACCCATGAACATATCAAGATCAGGAAAAGCTATCTCAGATATATAAGATATGGAATACATAAAAAAATGTAGAATTGTCTACAAAAGAGTATCAAAGTAGAAAGTGTGAATCAGATATACAAGTATAAAAGCCATGGTAAAATAAATGATCTCAGAAGGATCCAGATATACAATATGATCTCAAAATATGATAAAATGCAGTATCAAGATTGGCTGCCACCCTCTCCCTGATCTAGAGGAGGAGGAGGAGGAGGTGGTACAAATGGAGCTGGTGGAGGCATAGTCCCCTTAGAATACTAAGTAATGCATGAATATGAAGGTGCTCTCTGACACTTTGGAACTGAAACATGATATAAAATGAAGTAATAAGATACTCTCTATCCCTGGTGAGTAGCTATTTGAGATTGGGTATCTCTCTCTTCCCTATGCATATCACCCTATCTATCCCTCTCTACTGTAAGATACTTGAGTTGTGTGTCCATGTCTTCTCTTAGATGCTCGAGTGTGCATCCCTATCTACAAGTAAGGACTCCAATGTGGTAATCCTCGCTATGAGCTTCTCATGCTCATGCTCACACTGTGTCAAGGAATTACCATCTCTGCCTGAGCCTCTACCTGTGTCCTATCTTGAAGGCCTATCCTGTGGCCTATCCTGCTGAGTGTCCTGTTGTCGCTGTCACTGTCGCTGCTTCTCTCTAGTTAGAAGTGGACCTGGATCTCTCTAGGGAGAAACAAATCTAAGATTATTCTGCCTCCCACTGCCACTGGCGCCCTCTCCACTACCTCCCACAGAACCTCCACCTCTATCATCTCCATCATCACCATCATCTGGACCCTATCCTCTATCTGAAGGAGGGCACCTCCCATCTCATCTCCCACCATCTCTTCCACTATCCCTCCCTCCATCTTGTCTCTCCCTCTGAGCTCCCCCTCTACCTCTCATAGGTTGATCATCAGTGGGATCATAGTCTAATGGATCCTCTATGTGAGGAACTGCCTCCTCAGGTGCTGTAAAATGTGGAAATGGATGCTGTAACATCTTAGCATGATATCCATCTGAGAACCTTCCATCTGCAACATCTAGAAAGAGGTCCTAAGAAACTATAACCATATCTCTGATGTCCCACTAAGGTGTCTCATATACTAAACAAGTACCCTATAATGGCTACTTGTCATGAATCCATGCATATGCTGAAAAATCATGGCACCTTCCCTAGACACAATCGTACTATCTCAAAACCTATGTCATAAGGAATCGATCTATAATGTATCTAGTCCTGCCAATCAAATATCTTCTCTAAAAAAAAAAGGTCATTTATCGCTTATTATAAATCCACTCCTTACAGTCAAGGTATGGTCGCCACACTACTACTGTCATATCATCAAACAAATGGCGCCAATACTCTACATTGCTCAGATGTGGCTACTGAATCCAACCTAAGTACATATAAACATACGGTTGTTGATCTAACTGCTGCCTGTCAACTATCGGCCATGTAACTAGGATATGCTCCCAGACCCAGATCTGTAAAACAAGGATCCCAATAGTCATACTGTGTAAATACTGGCATACAATCTCGTGCAAATCTCTATAAATGTGGGCAAGAATACAACTACCACATGCAAATCTACGTGAAGAAATGACCAACTTCTCCAACATATCAACCCAACCAACCATGAAACCATGTTGTCCTCGGTCAAGCATAAGGAAACCTCTAATCAATCTAGTCAAATACATAGGAAGATGATCATATTGATTGCACATGTAGTCCCAAGTGAGGTATTGATGCGCTATAGTATCATCTCCAAAGAATCATCGAGCCATATCAATAGCTGTAATTGAAGTAGAATCAAACTACACCTCTCGACCCATCACATGAACTCTAAGAATGTGCCACACATCCTTGGGTGTGATGGTCATCTAACCAGTCGGGAGATGGAAGGTGTTGTGGTCAAAATTCCACCTCTCGGCTAGAGTAGTCAACAACCCTCAATTTACCTTGATATCAGGTAAATCTCTCAAAGACAACAAACCTACTCAAGCGACTAGCTCTACCTCGTCGCTGGTCAAAGGTCTCAATAGAGAAAGGACATGACCAGAGTACGGTCAAAGATCTCAACAGAGAAAGGAACTTGTTTAATAGATAGCAATTACAAAGTTCAAATCACCACTCTAAATAAGGGAACAAAGAAAAAAAACCTATCAGCTAAGTGTTTTTGGTCATTAGAAGAAGAAAAATAGTCAAAATTGGAAGAAAACTAAGTCTAACACCATAAATGACTCTGTTCCTACGGGGTGCAATCCCTTTTATGGGATGCAATTTGCAATTTCTTGGATGTGATGGGGCATCCAAGAAGTGATCCTAGTTTAGCAGGATGCGGCGTGTGACACTATTCTAACATGATGCAAAAACCTTCAAATGCCTATCTAAATTTACCAAAAGTGATGAAAACCTAACAACAAGAAACGATCCTAAATGATCCTAAAAATTACAGGATACAATATGGGATTTTTGGTGAAAACAGGATGCAACACGAGATTAGCCAGGTGTGATCCTAAAAATGGGAAATGATACAAAACAAAATTGGCTATAACTACTACAAAATTGCATAAAACTGGAATCTAAAAATTTGACAAGGTAGGTTTTTGAGTACTTACCAGAGGTGGGTAGTCAGCTAGATGCTAATGTCATTGGCTAAGATCAAAACAATGCTTCTCCATGGGGACCACCATCTTCTCTGCAGAGCTCTCTAAATTACCAAGGATAAAAATGAAAATGAATGGGTAAAAAGTGAATTTTGAGATATATATTTGACTTTTTGAGCAATCTAGTAGCTTCGAAACTCCTCCCAAACAACTAAAACTCAATTTGTTCTCTTTCTAATTAATCAGGAATGAAATGAAACATACAGACAATGTTTTACATAGCATAGTAAAAAATTTTACGACAGTTACCAACAATGCAGAATTGCTCTATATGTTCCGAAAATGATTCACAGGCTTTACGCAATCAGTTTTCTAGGTTCTAAATCATCAAATTGCACATTATTCATCAAAATATTGGTTTGACATCCTTTTATCAGACTCAAGACTCACATTTTAACGTGATTAACTTGGTAAAATTTTGTTTTCTCTTAACACACCTTCATTTTTCCACTTGTTCCAAATTGATTCTTTCTTGATTCAATCGATCAATTCAAGTGATATATCATTCTCAAGAGGGATTTATTATTTTTCCTTCAATTTTTTTTGCAAGGGGGCATGATCACACTTAAATCAATCAAATTCTTGTTGAAAAAAACATTAAAACAACTTCTTCATCAAAAGACTAAAGGCATGACAGTTCCTTGACTAAATCTAGACTGTTGGATTGAAGGCTTCGTTTCTCACAAGCTGGATATCTTACATCTATTTTTCTCAAATTCTTATTAATCTCATTGCAGCTTGGTATTGACCTTCATTCGATCAAGTTTGAAGTTGGTATTATCAATTCTCAGACAACTACCAAGTTCAGAATTAGTATTTTTAAGATATTTTATTATTGACCTTTGTTCAATCAAGTTCAAAGTAAATTCTATCATTTTTAGTTCAAACAAGTGCATGACTGATCTCATCAGACAATTTTTTCAATCAAGTGAGAAATTCTCAAACTTTCTAAAGTCAACATCAAAACTTTCTTTGAATAAATGTGCTTCACGCACATCAATTCAAAGAGGGGAAAATGTAACCACCCTAATTTGGTCTTCTCTAACCATAGACCCTATTTTCCCTAAGTGTGATCATACCCCTAATTATGTCAAGATAATTCTTTAATTTATTGACATAAATCATTTAAATCAAATTTAATCTCCTAAGTGATTTAATCACTAAATTAAATTAATTGCCTTAGCCAATTAAATCAAATAAATTCAATTCAATTAAAACAAATAAAAAACATGGATAAAGTAATTAATTAAAAGGAATTAAATAAATTCTAATTAAATTTCCATTTACAAAAAGGGAAAGTCAAATCCCTAACCAATGGGAGTTAAATCACTTGGATCACCTCACATGGATCACCAAAGATTCAATCTCCACCTCTCTTCCACTTTCAATCCTAACCTCTCCTTCACCAAATTCTTCTATAAATAGAATAAATTTTAAGCTCAATTGGCCCCTAATCTTAGAAGCAAACTTATGTTGTAAATATTGTTAGAAATATTTATGCATTTTAAGCTCATTCTTTCATTACATTGTTATAATATTTCATTTTGGAGCTTAAAATGAACATTTCTTGAGCATTTATAGTAAATTCATTTGAATCTTCCATTCTAAGTTGTATGTCACTGATAAATGCATAATCTAAGGGAAATTATATCATTATTCACACTCTTCTTAGATAGGAAACAATAGGTCAATTTTAGTGAATCATTTGCTTGTTTACTCTTTCTTTTCACTAATATAACGACTTATTGAAGTGTCGTGTTGTAGACAATAAGTAAAAAAATAACACACACAATACGTAATGGTTTTCCACCAATGAGAGATATTATTCATTGTATGGATCTAATTCCTAGAGCTATTTTACCAAATAAGGAACCACATTGATTGACATCGAATGAGAATGAAGAGCTTAACTGACAAGTTCATGAGTTTTTGAACAAGGGTTTAATTAGAGAAGGCTTGAGTCCATGTGCAGTACCAACTATATTGGCACCTAAGAAGAATGGATAATGGTGAATGTGCACTGATTCAAGAGCAATCAATAAGATCATAGTTTAGTATAGGTTTCCTATACTGGGGATGGATGATATAATGGATTGTTTGATTGGAGAAAGATATTTTACCAAAATTGATTTGAAGAGTGGATATCATCAGATCAAAATCAGCTAAGGTGATGATTGGAAGACTTCTTTCAAGATAAAGGAAGGTTTGTATGAGTAGTTGGTTATGCCCTTTGGTTTAACTAATGCACCGAGTACATTTATAAGGTTAATGAATGAAGTTTTGAAGAAATTATTGATTAAATGTGTTATTTTATACTTGGATGATAGTCTGATATTCAATAAGACTAGAGAAGAGTAGTTGATGCATATAAGACAAGTATTGCAAAGATTGAAAGAGGAAAAGTTGCTAATATATCTGAAAAAGTGTTCCTTCATGAAAGAAGAACTTGTGTATTTAGGTTTTGTGATTTTAGATGATAGTTTGAAGATGGATCTTGAGAAGGTTGAAGTTATACTTAGTTGATCTACACCTCAGAATTTCAGTGAGGTAAGATCATTTCATGGATTGACAAGTTTTTACAGGAAGTTTATCAGACATTTCAGTTCTATTTTTAATGTTATGACTGAGATAATGAGGGGAGATAAAAGAGAATTCAAACAGAGAAATGGAGCTGATAAGAGTTGTGAGACTTTGAAGCAGAAGGTTGTTGAATTGCCTGTGTTAACCTTACCTGATTTCAATAAGGTTTTTCAATTTGAATGTGATGCAAGTGGAAGTGCAATAGGAGCCGTGTTGACTCAAGAAGGTAAACCTGTTGCTTTCTTTAGTGAAAAGTTGAATGATGCTAAAAGGAAATATTCTGTCTATGACCAATAATTCTATTCTATTGTTCAAGATATGAAGAAATGGAGACATTATTTGATGCTGAGTGAATTTGTGTTGTATATTGATCACAAGGCTTTATAATATTTGGGTAGTTACAATAAGTTGAATCAGAGACATATGAAATTGGTAGAGTATTTACAGAGTTTCACATTTGTGATTAAACATAAGAGTGGAGTTTCTAATTGAGTTGTTAATGCATTGAGTAGAAGAAGGTCTTTGTTATCCAAAAAGAGAATTCAAGTTCTTGGTTTTGATGACATGAAGCATTTGTATAAAAATGATCCTGATTTTGTAAGTAGTGGAGAGTGTGTAGAGCACCTATTCCAAATCAATCAAGTAAGTATGAAGACTATTTCATTCAGGAAGATATGTTCTTCAAAGGTATATAGTTGTGCATACCGAGAGGATCAATGAGAACTAATTTGATAATGAAAAAATATAATAGTGGTTTGGTTTGACATTTTGATATTGATAAAACATTGAGTTTATTGAAGGAAAGGTATTTTTGACCTCAGTTACATAAGGATGTTCAAAAATTTGTGAAAAGTTGTGGAGCTCGTCAAGTTGAAAAAGGAATAAGTCAGAATACTAGATTGTATACACCAATTACTATTCCTGAGAAACCTAAGTGATATTAGCATGGATTTTTTTCTTGGCTTACCAAGGATAACAAGAGGTAATGATTCCATATTTGTTGCTGTGGATAGATTTTCTAAGATGAAATATTTCATACCATGTAGAAAAATATCAGATGCAGTATATATAGCAGATATTTTCCTTAAGGAGATTGTCACATTGCATGGATTACCAAGGAGTATCATCTATGACCGAGATAGTAAGTTTGTCAGCTACTTTTGGAAAAAAACTTTGGAATAAGTTGGACACCGAGTTGAATTATAGTTCTACATTTCACCCATAGACTGATGGACAAATATAGGTTGTAAACCAAAGTTTGGGTAGCTTGTTAAGATGTTTAGTTGGAGACACACCAAGTAATTGGGATTTGATGTTGGCACAAGAAGAGTTTGCATACAAAAGTTCAGTAAATAGAAGTACTGGAAAGACACCTTTTGATATTATTTATGGCACACAATCGAGAGGTATATAAGACTTGAGAGACATTGCTGGTGAAGAGAAAAGAAGTGTTGAAGTAGAATAGTTTGCTGAGTTCATGAAGACATTCCATGAGGATGTAAAACAAAAGTTGGAGAAAAGTAATAAAAAATACAAGGATAGTGAAGATAGATCAAGAAGACATAAAAATTTTGAATTTGGTGATGTAGTAATGGTTCATTTGAAGAAAGGCATGTTATAGTTGAAGATGAAGAAATTTGTTCCTTTCAAAATACTAAGAAGATTTGACAGTGGAAATGCTTATGAAATGGAATTACTTGATGACATGGATATATCACCTATATTCAATATTTCAGACTTGTATGAGTATCATGAACCTAATGAAGAAGTGACAATACCGAGTGATTATCCTAAGAAACAGATAGAGGAAAATGAGCAAATTTTGAAATAGAGAGTTGGCAGAAGTACAAGAGGAAATAATTACATGGAGTATCAGATAAAATAGAAGAATAGAATGATTGAGGACTCATCTTGGATTTCTTAATCTGAGTTGGATTCAATTCAGGTTGGACCTGACACATGATTTGGAGAGTCATTTATTTTAACCCAAGGTGTCTGATGTAGGAGAATCTTGGGTTCTTTGGCAATCCTGATAAATCAAAAACATGTTTTTTTGTTCTTTAGTTTGTTTTCAGGATACTCAGTAAAGTGCTTGGTAACTATTGTTTCTTGGTTACTTGTTTTGTCTTGCTTTACCAACAGGTCATGAGTATGTTGGCTGCTTGGTGGTTTCTTTCACTGATTTGTTTCTGTTGCTCGGTCACCTTTTTACTGAGTTGTTCTTGTTCTGGCCGACTTCTACATTTAATTTCTATAACATAATTAATGTGGTATCTCTCATGTGTGTGGACATAAATCTAGGTCTTTGTTATTTCCTATGTTGGATCATTAGGATCTGAGTGTTGACCTCTTTGGCGGACTCTTATATATATTTGGTTTTTTGTTCTTAGATTTGGGAGTAGTTATTGGAGATAGGAGATTAAGGGTTAGCATATTTGGATGGAAGGTATGTGACCTTGCATGTAATAATATTATTCTATAAACATTTGAATGTATATGGCTGCAATCAGGAAGGCCTTACAACTCGACATGTATTGAGTTTAATGAATTAATACAAAGTATATGTTATTTCTTCTCTCCCTTGTTGTGTTGTTGCTTCTATGTTCTTCTTAAAGTTGGTTTGGATAGTTGGAGTGCCTTGGGCCCCTGTTCTCCATGCCCTCCTTGCATCAAAAAAATACCTTCATTCAATGCTAGCAAAGGCTAAGTGCTTTTTTGACATTTTTCTTTCTTTTTGTACTACTCACCTTGTAATACCTACCCCTTTGTCTGTCTGTCTGTGTCAGTTTCTGATCTCTTTTAGACCATAGTATGTATGTGTTAGATCTTTCAGGTGATTTTAAAGATATTCATGCGTAACTTTTTAGTATGTTATTGATCCATTATTATCATGTTGTATCTTTTTGTGTATATGTGATTTAAGTTTATTTAATGATGCTTATGTATATGTTAGGATTTCATTTCAGTTATGGTTTTCTGACAATACTGACCTTAGAATTATATGCACATGGATCATTGTATGTTTGAATTACTGTTTGATGTGCTTGGTATGGGATGGGACAAAGTCACAGTTACTTGCTTCGACGAGATCCACATGATAACCTAGTCTCAACCATTGTTTGCCATATGATATATGCATGTATGTTCGTCCTTGTGATGACAGGTTTGCAGGTACTGGGCTACGTCTTCCCTGAATTGGCAGGAGTGAGCATGCCCTATCGCATTAATCTCAATGGTAAGAGAGGGGAGATAGTTTTCAGGTCCAAATCCTATCCTAAACCTAATTGTCCTAGTTAGTGGACAAGTATTTGTTTTGACTACCCTGACCGAATTTGTATAGTTGATAGGAATTCGTGTATCCCTTTCCTTGATCATGTTTGATTTTGCATGTTTTTGATTTCAGGTGCTTGATGTGATTATGTGGGTGTTATATCATGCTATTTATTTAATCAAATATTGTCGCAATTAATTATTAAATATAGGGTATTTAATTAATTGAAAATTAAATTAAATACCTGTGTTTAATTGAAAGTTTATTTAAAGTGCAATTATTGATTATTAATATTTAATTGAATATTAGAGTAAATGAGCCTTTATGCTTAGTTAAATAATTAAATATTAAGTTGCATGGATTATTGTGCTTTGAATATTTAAGTTATTTAAATTAATATTTTATTAATTACTTGTGCAAGATTTGGTTGAAAAAGTATTTTCAAATTCAAGAGATCTCAACTTGAATTTAGGAGTCAAAGTTGAGTTGTGCAAATAATTAGATATTTTAATTATTAATTATTATTTTCTTTCAATTTTGGAGAGAGTCCTTTTAGGAGTTAACTGAATGTGTTGGCATGAGGGTTTTCTTGATTAGGGGAAATGGATCCTCATTAGGGGGATTCTTCTCTCATTTGAAGATAACAGGTTTTTGGGAGCATTTTTGGAAGCTTTGGGGTGTGCTTGGTTTTGGAGCATAATTTTAGAATTCTCCTTGCTTAGATTTTACATTGTGTGTTCTTCAACAGATATTGAGGTAGGGTCTTGTTCATGTCAATTCTGGTTTTTGGATCCCTGTCTTCTATGCATCTGGAAACTAAGAATCCTTTGTTTGTTCATTCCTTGCTTGATTACTCTATGTGTTTGAAGTTTTCAATTGAAAATTAATGTTTTAGATCAATTTTGTGTTTTACTCAAGCTTGCATGCCAGATCTATGCTTGTGGGTATAAGGGTTTCTAATTTGAATATATTGTTGAAATGGGTATTTCTGGGAACCTAGATCCTTAATGTTTATAGGAAAATATCTATTACCCTAGTATGGAGGTGCTGTCAAAATTTCGTCGAATAATTCCTTATGGATCTCCTAGAAAATGATAAATTAAAATTGCCTATAGTCAGAACTATAGGGAAGAGAAAAATAAATATCCCCTTTTGAAAATGCTTCTTTAAAAAAAAATCAATTGGAAAAAAAAATGCTCTCTGTTAAAAAAATACAGATTTAAGAAAATAATTTCACCAGTCAATTTTAAAGTTCAGAATAAGACAAAAAAAAAAAAAAATCCTAATTTCCATTTTCGAAAATAAACTAAAAGAAAAATTAAAAATCCCTAAAATGGGATTTGCTTTTGCAATATTTAGTTTTAAATTAAAAAAAGAAGTAATTTAAAAAAAAAAAAAAAATTATTGCATAGGGGAGTGGGTGGCGGGGGCCACCGCACCTCCCCTCACCTGCGCTGGCAAGACAGCTGAGACTGCCAGCACGACAACCGAAGCTGTCGGCATGGCAGTCGACGCCGGACGCAGCTGGCCGTGCCTCCCTTTAAAAGGGGGCCAGTGGATGTGATGGCACGGGGTGGGGGCCACAGGGACCCCCCTCGTAAAATCTGTTTTATAATATTTTGTTTTTTAAAAAAAAAAGTTATTTAAAATTCGGTTTTTCTTTCATTTTATTTTATGTTTAATTTTTTTTAATAGTAGTTAATTTATTATTTTTAGTTTAGTTTAAATGTAAATTAATTTATTATTAATATTTAGAATAGTTTATTTATGATTTTTAAATTGGTTTAGTATTAATATTTAATTTAGTTTAATATTAATATTTAAATCAGTTTATTATGAGTATTTGAATTAGTTTAAATATTAATATTTAAATTAGATTATTGTTGATTTGTAGAATTAGGTTTAAAATTAATTTTTAATCAGTGCTATGATTAATGAGGAGTACAACTGGGATGAGGTCATAAAATTGATTTGCAATAGGGTTAATGCTAGAAGTGTATAAGTATATTTTTATCATTGCGATTATTGATCATTATCAATCATTAAGTCCTATGGTGTTTAATAAGATATTAGGGATTTTTGATTGGGTGGTTTATATTTATGTGCACCTAGGAATTTTATGACTTCATAATTAAAGCCAAAAATTGGTAATTAATCCCCAGATGTATGTATATGCGGAGTTTATAAATAAATCTAGTGATAATGTTAACATTTATCAATATGGTATATTTAGTTATTGTTGGATAGCAATTCTATTGAGTAAATGAATTTGCGGTTTAGTTTAAATGCATTCTGAATATGAATTATTGCACTATGATGTGTCTTGGGTGCGTGTTGAAAATGGATTGAATGTTCTTCTATGTTATCTTGTTTTGGGTGCCTGTTGGGCTAGATGACCCTTAGGACATGATCCAGAGGTTTTTTGGGATTATGCTTTCTACATGGTGTTTTATGCAATGTCGTTGTGTTTATATGATGAGGTCATAGTATTGATTTCCTATACCCAACCTAATCCAGTTTTGTTGTAATGTTTGGCTAAATGGGGATACTGTGGTAATTGTTTTATTATTTGAGAACCTATGTGATCCTGAATGGGCAGGATGCGATTTGTGGTTATGTATATCTTCATGTCTTGATCTTGAGCCTAGGGAGGTTAACTAAGTGTATAGTGGGGAAGAGGTTTGCAATAGGGGTTCAAGACTCTAAGAGGTTACTAGGTAAACCCATTGGCAAGTTACTTAATAAGTGAAAATATGATACATTAAAGGGGTTTAAAAAGAACTAATAAGATGTCTAAGTCTCTACCCATGCCTTGAGTGTTGTCGCATGATATGATGGAAGTTGGGATCCTTGTCTACACGAAAGGATCACCAAGCCACATAGTGTCACCTGGAAGTCAGGGTCAAGAGGTAGTACTAGGGTTACCTTCAAGGTTGGACTTATGTGATGACACTTCCCTATATATAGCTTAGGTTATCCTATGTGTGTCAGTTTCATTTGGTGTTGTTTAGTATTCTTTGTTAGGGTTTAGATTGCTTCTAGGATCTTCCTTTGCATTGAAGTATGAGGTCATGTGTACCTTGTTTGTATTCTTATTGTATACCCCATGTGATGGGCCTGGTACTATCTCCTCAGCACGGTGGGAGTGGACCTTTGGTTCCACGTGGCCGGGTGGTAGTGATTCTTATTACCACTGATATTCTGACAGATTCTTCTTCATGAGTTGTATATTTGTACCATATGTTTATATTGGTTATCATCCTTTGGAGGATGCATTGTATTGTTTATTATGTATTATTACATACGCTGCAATTTGTGTAGTGGATGTTGATTAGGTAGTATGCCTTATGGTATCAGTTGTATATGTAATCTTTATTATGGGATGTATGTAATTGGGTTCAAATTATGTAACATTTATGTCAGTTATTTATACTTGTTAATCGTAGGTTAGTTTGTTTAAGTAATTCTACGTCAAGGAACTCTCGAGAAATGTTAATCATGTATGAGTTGTATTTCATGTACGTCAGGTACTTCATTGTGTTGCTTCCACATTGTTATTAATATTGTTTGTAAACATTAAAAAAAAAAAATATTCTATGAACTTAGTTTCATGTTTAGGTTAAGTTCTCTTGGGTTCCCTGGCGGGGCATTACACACCTAGTGGTGATAGTTCCATCTCCTTAGCATCCTCTCCTCCAACAAAGTTAGTCAACAAAACTCACACAAAATGAGGCATCCAAATTCAAAAAACAAAATGATTCAATTCACTCAAATTAAGACCTAAATCAAAGGATTTTCAAAGTGAAATGAATCAATTTAATGAAGCAAATTTGGATTTGTAAGCTTTTAAAACTTTCAAGTAATGATCATAGAGTTTCTCCTCCTCATTTAATTTTTCCAAAAGATTTTCATTGTGAGTTTTTTTTTAACCTTAAGGTTCTTTTGATCTCTCTTTCTTTCCTATGGATCCTAAATACGGGATTCTTCACCTTCTTATGTTCTGATCTGCAAAGTGACAAATAAAATTCATTTAATCAACTGACTATCAGAAAATTGTAGAATGTTAAAAATAGAAGAACACACTATTTTAAAGGTTACAGAGTGCTTCTTTAGAGAGAACTACATGCAACTTTAATTCTGCTGCATTTTGCATAAAAATTTAAAAGTGCTACTTAAAAAATAAAAGTGCTATTTAATAGTTGAAATGTGTTAAAATAGAATTTAAAAGCACTATAGAAAAAGATAGTAAGTGTTAAAATAGATCTTCTACACAACATTTTTCATGCAAAGGCGTTAGGATTTGTGTGTCGTGTGCTTCTTTTCTATGTGAAGGCATCTAGATTTATGTTTGCACATTCTCCTTTGCTATGCAAAGGTGTCAACCTTTACCCCCATATGCATTTCTTTGTGGTCTGATGTGGTGAGATAAAATTAGACAGAGACAGAATAGATTATATACGCATTACTTTACTATCCAAAAGCATTACACTTTCTCCCCATACGCATCACTTCACCTGCAAATTTCAAATATACAACACAAAATCACTCCAAATTTAACTCATAAAGATCAAATTTTGTTAGATTGAGGCTTCCAGCCTCACGGTGGGTGCCATTTGTGTATGTAAAATTATATCTTCACAAAATTAGTTTGCTGTTATGATCAATTCAAAGGAAAGATAACAAAGATTAACTAAATGAATTGAAAAGAATGCAATAAGCATCTCATGGCTCTCTAATTAGGAAAGAAAAAAACATGCTCTCAGCTTAAGCATCCATAATGACAGTCCTAATATGAGAATTGATGAATATTTGTGCTCATTTAACTCCAATTTCTCACTAAAACGAAAATTCTAAAGATGTAATTTCGATGAACTCCAAACTATTTGCCTATAGTGATGATGCTTTTCCTTATGAGTGTATGTGATGTAAATGCATTAAAAATGGCTTCGATTTAAATGATTTTCCAAGGGTAGGGGGTAGAGTTTATTAACCCATGATTAGAGCTTGGTTAAGTCAATTGTCTCAAAGGTTAAGAAAATTTAAAGGGTGGTTTCAAATAAGAGGACAATTTGAGTGATCAAGATGCAATTGCAAGATGTGTGATGGATAATGAATTTGGCTTGATCCATGTGAGCTCCCATTCTCAATCCTCATTGGTTGATCAATTTTAACCCATGTGAAGGATGAGGAAATTAAGGAATTTAATTAATCGATTTCTTTAGCCATGTGCACCCTTAAAAGGGTTGGGTTTGATTTAAATTGATTTTTAACTATGCAATTAAATGATAAATTTCAATTGCACAATTAATTTGATTTGATTAATCCAAGGCTTTGATAATAATTGAATTAATTCATGATTTGATTGTTTTTCATTGGTTTAAATTTATTTTTCTCACTTTGTGGCTGGTTAATTCACCTTGACCAAAATTAGGTGTTTACATCAAGCATCGAGCAAGATACACAAACTGAGTCATGCAAAGACAATTACTGAGCACTCATAGTCACTGAGAAGAGAGTTTAGAGTTACTTAGTAGGCACACGTATGTTACATTGAGTTTAGATTCTAGAGCTAACATTTAAATTGAATTTAGATACATTGAATTTGGACACCGAATAGGAAGCAACACAGATAATTCAAGTTAAGCATTAGTTAAATCATTGGGATTCCAAACACATAATTGAACATGATCACGAGGTAGATCCACCAATGAATTTTTAGAAGGCACAAGAAATTGTGGATGTAACCAAATTTTAACCATTTAATCTCTACCTTTGGTTGATGATGCCCTAGATCTGGTTAACCACCAAAATCATAGTTAACCGCCTGGAAATTGTATAAGAGATCAGATTGAAAAAATGAGTAAGTTGTTGTTACTTAAGTTGAAGAGTTGATTTTAATGAATTTATTACGAAGAGAAGAAAAGGAGACATATGCATAAGGAAGAAGAGATTATAATACCAAGCTATCGAGTGTAGAATAAGGTAACAGAGTTAGTGAGCATAATGAGTCTGGACAACATTTTATTGATGCATTTTTATCATAAATTTTTGTACTAAATTTTGTTATAATTAGAGAAGTACAAATCTCATTTGTGGGTACGCCCTAATAGGTCTTTATATATTATAAATCCTTTTACAGGGTACATCTCTTAGATTAGATATTGTAAAATCCTTTAACAAGGTAGACTAAATAAGTCTTTTGTACTCTTAAACGAGTATTATACTCCTAACAGGGTAAGCTATCTGTAGTAGCTAACATTGTAGCTCTAATCGAGAAACCTTTATATTGTAGTAGTGAAGGATTGTGGGTGTCATCCCCCACCACACTTTTTTTCTCTAACAAATGATTTCTGCCTAACCAAAATCATTGTGTTATGTGTTGCAAATTTTTTGATTTGAGTTATTTACCTTATGTTCATATTATGCCATGTATTCAACTCGTTACTTGATGAACTTGTATGCTTAAAAGATTTAAGGGTACTGATTCACCCCTCCCTTCTTATACTTAACTTTCCTAATTTGTTCTAACAATTGGTATCAGAACTTGGACTCTTGAGATAAGGGTTTAATTGTGCGAGAGTAAAGATCGTGGCTACTAAAAGTTACAATAAATCTAAGAAGATTGAGATCTTGAGTTTGAGTTGGAGAATGGACAAGAGGTGATTGAAGATCTGAAAATAAAGTTAGAAAAGTCCTTGAAAGTGAGAAATAAGTTATGTAGTGAAATGAAATCCACACAAGAGCATGTTGATACTCTTGAGAAAACATCTGAAAGTAGTCAAAGTGATGAAGCTGAATCAACCATTGCAGAACTCATGGAAAAGAATAAGACACTCACCGAGAAACTTAACTTAGCAAAGATAGATCAAGAAGTACAAGGACTAAGAATGAGTGAGATACTTGATTCTAAGGGAGAAGTTGAAGATGCATTAAGATTATCTAAAGAAGATAAAGTACAGTCTGGGACAAGAATAGCTGAGAAAGACAATGAGATCATGAGGTGAACACAAGTACACTATATTATGATCGATCAGCTAGTAAGTGCTAATCTAGAGTTGACCAAGAAAGAATTTGAGAATCAAGCACTAAAGTGTGAAGTTGAAAGATTGTCCAGTGAATTGAAATATGAAAAAGAATCCAATGTGGTACTAAAGAGAAATGAAGAAATAATGAGATCATTGGATGGATAGATTAAAGGTCAGAAACAACCGAAAGAAAAAATTGGACTTGGATTCAATAGTGAGAGCACTACTAAGAAAGGAGAGTCCTCTAATAAAGCTAACAATCAAGACACTTCTGCTCCACCAAAGTCAAACAATCCTAGATGCTACTACTGTGGGAAACTAGGACATACTATAAATGTATGCAGAAGAAAAAAGGGTAAGTCATAGAGTTCACCTAAGTTTGATGGATATTTCTATAACTGTAGTAAGTATGGCCACTAAGCACTTGAATAAAGATCAAGAACTATAAAAAAAAACAAGAAAGCCAAATTTTGATGGCTAATACAATACTTGCAATAAGTATGGTCACAAATGTGAAGAATCCAGTTCACAAAGGAGAAATGAAAAAAGGGTAGGAAACTAATAGAATATGCCAGGTAACTAACATTGTACATCTATACCATGAGACTACAATACAAGGATATTATGTTTAGTTTGTGGAATAAATGGACATATTGATACAAACTGCATGTTTCTACATGGAAGGAACAATTGGAGATCTTGGAGAAACCCTGGCATGACATGCTTCCATTGTCACAAGCTAGATCACCTTGCTAAAGATTGTAGGTACCGAGGAAAAGCTCCTACCGAGGAAGAGACATATTGATGAACTATAACTGATTGAATGTTTGAAGATGTTAAGTTGAGGATCAAGCAAGACATTAAATCAGTTAATTTATTGTATTTTCAATGATGTCAACTTGATATAATATGTATGGTCATGGACATACTTCCAAAGACTTCAAAGAACTGATGAAGCAAAGGCTATGCTTTCAGTAATGCATATAAGTTAGGTATTCATCAAGTGACTGTATACACCAATGGAGTGCACACCAATGGTCAAAATAAAAGAGAAAAGTCACAGTGTTGCCCGATGGGTAAATTCAGAGTGTTGCCAGATGAGAAAAACATAGTGTAACCCAACAGACAGAATTACAGTGTTTCCCGAAGGAAAAGACGAGGAAGGAGATCCTGAAGATAACTAAAGTCACACTGACATAATAGTTAGTTATCACCGATGACTAACTAAAGTGTTGACCGACAAAATAGAGAGTTCAGAAATGACAAAATGCTTAGCTATCAAGAGCTATAAATAGACTCAACTAATACTTATCATTGTTTTATTTGACCAAATAAAGTCAAGGATAAGTAATGAATTTAAAGCTTCTTTTTCTAGTTGGCAACAAGATCTCTTTGACATAAAATTTGAGTTTTCTTTAAATCTAATTGGTGAGAATTGTGGATCATGCCAAGAATCAAGAAAGCCAAGAAACGGTGAATTATGTTTATAAAGAGACAAACCCAATTCATTACGAATTGTGTGGGGTGAAGAGAAAAGAGGAAAGATGCTAAAGAAATTCTAAAGGAGAAGAAAGTCTTCATTCAGACCTGATCAACAAGCTAGAGAAAGAGCTAGATTCTGCAGACACCGACGAACAGTGAGACAACATCACAAAGCAGAATAGTGTAGAGCAAAGGTATAAAATTAATTATATTGATCAGAGAGGTAATGTACTTACAATAGATCTAAAAATTTGCAATTCAAGTTGTGTATGTGAAAAAATCATTAATGTTTCATTTTAACCATTGAAGCATCAAGTCTCTTAACCGAGCAGGACTTAAAAGTATTTTGTAATTGAGATACATCCCAAGGAGTATCAAAAAGTTTAATCATAGAAAGTAGCATTGGATATGCCCGATACCTATTGACAGTCCAAGTGACTATTTGATCAAGGATGGTAGCATTAGATGCTAGATACTAGGTGCCAAACTATCTTTTAAATCCTCTAACAAGGTCACACCTAATAGTGTGTTTGTAACCTTTAACAGGGTTGGCTCTTAACTGAGCTCACTTCAGAAGAGTGAAAATTTGGGGTACCGGTCCAAGTGGTTTTTTCCCTAACATATTTCCACGTTAAAAATTCACATGTTATGTGTTTATGTCTTATTACTTTACTATTTTACATTTCACATATGCAATTCTAGATTGATCGGTATACTCTAGCTATTTATTGTGTTTTTGTAAATATAAGACTGGTTATCATTAATCATATAGAAGAGATATTTACAAAGCATTTCAACAAGTGGTAATCTATTATAAGTATTTAAAGGAATTCATCTTGTAGGACTGAGTATAACTGAAATCTTAAAAGTGGCAATAAGTTTTAAGGGTTGATTTAAGGATTAATTTGAGGCCACTGATTCACCCCCCTTTCTCATTTATTACTAACAATTGGTATCAAAGGTTGTGTGCTTAGAATGGAAGGTTTCAAGACCTAAGCTAAAGATCACAAGATGAACAAACAAGATGTGCCCAAGTTGAACAAAGACAATTTTGCTTCATGGAAGAGCAGAATAAGACTCCACTTATCAGGTATTGGAAATGATGTTACTCAATACTTAGATACTGAATATGTGTTGTCCATGGGAGCACCCATAGTTGAACAAATGAGAGAGAAGCATGAACACAACTACATGATGATAGAACTTGCTTCCTCACTCTCTGATACTGAATTTGAAGATGTCAAAACCTACAAGACGGCAAAGCAGATGTGGGACAAATGGATGCTTGTACATGGTGGTGACAAGAATGTTTTGAGAGCCAAGGAAGAAATCCTTAGAGGAAAGTTTGATGATCTCAAAATGAAAGAAGGAAAAAACATCACACAGTAAAACACAAGAATCAAAGAGGTATTCAATGTTATCCAAGGAGTAGGAGGCGTACTAGAAGAAGATACAGTGGTAAGTAAAATTATAGGAACCTTATTTCCTACTTATGCTATTAGAGTATCTTCCATACAAGAAATGAGAGCAGTAGCAAATAGAAATGTTACTCTAGAATATTTTATTGGAAGACTGGTTTCATTTGAAATGAACAAATTTGATAATAGTGTCTTACCAAACATAGAGTCTGCATTCAAGTCTTCTTTGAGAATAAGTAAATCAAGTCATAAATACACTATGAGAAAAGATAGTGATAGTGAAAGTGAAGAAGATCTTGATGAAATTGAAGCACTTATGGAAATAAGAATGTAGAGAGGCAAAGGTAAATATAAAAGTAAATTACCACTTGTTTGTTTTAATTGTAAAGAGATTGGACACTTTGCTGCAAGATGTCCTAACAGAAGAAAAGATGATAGAAGTAGTGACAGGTCATTTGAAAAGAAGTATGATAGAGGTGATTAGATAAGCAACTGACAATCAGAAAGAAGAGATACCCGAGACTACAAGGAAAAAGGAAAGAAAGCCAGTTACCTAGCTAAATGCAAAGATGATGACACTAAAACCAAATCTGATGAAGACATCGAGATGGTGTTTGTGGCAGTAAAAGATGATTCAGATGAAGATGAAGAAAGGTATGTAGAAATTACACTCATATCTAAAGTTATTAAAAATGATGTCTGGATCATAGATAGTGGCTGCACTCACCATATGACCAGTGATAAGCAAAAGTTTGAGACTTATGAATACTGTAATGGTGGTTCAGTAAGAATGGGTAATGATACACCTTGTCTAGTTGAAGGTAGAGGAACTATACTATTGAATAAATTGATAAAATGTGAAAATTCTTATTGGGTGAAAGGATTGAATTATAATCTATTGAGTGTTTCTCAGTTGAATAATCCATGTCACAAAGTAGCATTTGAAAATAAGAAGGCAAAGATATTCAATGAATCAAGAAATCTGATTGGTACCAGTGAGCAGACAAAAGGTAACTTATTCTATCTGGATGATACAAACACCACTTTCTTAATAGATAGAAACGAAGACATATGGTTGTGGCACAAAATATTGTGTCATGTGAACTTTGACAACATGATAAAGATAAGAAAAAATAGAAATGTAAGAGGTTTACCAACGATGGTTAAGCCTGATAATATCATGTGTAAGAATTGTCAAAAAGGTAAAATGACAAAGTCTAGTTTCAAAAGAAAAACCCATACATCTGATGCCACTCTAGAATTAGTCCATACTGATTTATGTGGACCCATGAGGACAAAGAGTTATTATGGTGATAGATATTTTATTCTCTTTGTTGATGATTACTCTAGAATGATGACAGTCATGTTTCTAAAAGATAAATCTGAAGCATTCAAGATGTTTAAATGGTACAAAGCAATGGTTGAAAAACAAAGTGGTAAAGAACTAAAATGCTTAAGATCAGATAGAGGAGGGGAATTTATTTCAGATGAAAGAAGGAATAGATCCATAGTTGATTTTGTAAGGACACTAATGATAGAGAAAGGCATCACCCAAATATTCTGGAGGGAAGTTGTCAATATTGATGTTTACACATTAAACAGAGTACAATAAAAGAAAGACACCAAGAAGACACCTTATGAGCTATGGTATGGATACACACCCAATGTGAGTTATTTCATAATTTTTGGTAGTCAATGTTATATCTCAAAAGATGATAGAAATGGAAAACTTGACTCCAAGAGTGATGAAGGAATCTTTCTAGGGTATTCTACCAAGAGCAAGGCTTATAAATGTCTCAAAAAAGCCTCTAACAAAATTGTTGAAAGTGCAAATGTAAATATAGATGAATTTGTAGAGAAGAATTGAAAGGAAAGCACAAAAGAACCAGAGGACTATAATAGGTTTGTTTATAATGAAGAACCTGACACTCTACCCAACCAACAATGTAGAGCTCCTGAGCAATAGATCATTGCACCCAAGCATCAGGCTACAAATATTGACATTTAGGGTATTACTCAAAATGATGCACAAAGTAATGGCGAACAAAATGAAGGACAAAATGATGATCAAGCTGATAGACAAAGAGCTAAACCTGTACTTGCTAGATATGTCAGAAAGAACCATCCATAGAACTATATCATTGGAGACAAGAAGGCCGGTATGAGAACCAAAAGTAAGTCTCTAAATACAAGATGTCTTATTTGTGATAATGAGCCAAGATCTGTCAATGCTGCACTTGATAATGATGAATGGATAAGTGCTATGAATGAAGAGATTGAGAAGATAGAGAAAAAAAAGATATGGACACTTGTACCAAGACCAGATGACAAGAATATCATCAGTACAAAATGGATATTCAGGAATAAACTAAATGAGAATGAAGAAGTCACCAAAAATAAAGCAAGACTAGTATGGAAGTGGTATGCACAAGAAGAAGGGATTGACTATGGAGAGACCTCTGCACCCATTGCTAGGCTAGAAGGAGTAAAAATATTTCTTTCTTATGATGCGTGTAAAGGATTCAAGGTATATCAAATGGATGTCAAGTCTGCATTCCTGAATGGAGTACTTGAAGAAGAGGTGTACATTGAACAACCAGAAGGGTTTGTTGATCCAGACAAGAGGGACATGGTATGTAGACTACACAAAGCCCTGCATGGATTGAAAAAGCACCCCGAGCCTGGTATGAAAGACTTCATTCCTATCTTATAAGTATTGGATTTGTAAGGACTAGTGAAAATAGTAATCTTTATTTGAAGGAAGATACTGATGCTAACATTTTATTGCTGAGATATTTGTTGATGACATCATATTTGGAGGCAATGATATGCTATGCAAATAATTTACAAATGAAATGAGAAAAGAGTTTGAGATGTCTATGTTTGGAGAGATCAAGTTCTTTCTTGGTCCATGGATCATGCAACAAGATGAAGGTATTTTGATTACACAATCCAAATACATCAAAGAAGTACTAAAAATATTCAAGATGGAAGAATCCAAACTAGTTGGAACACTGATGGAAACTGGATGTAAGCTGACAAAGGAGGACAAGTCATCAGAGGTAAATCATACTTTGTACAGATCAATGATTGGAAAACTCATGTATGTTGTACATACTAGATCAGGTATTGCACATGCACTAGGAATAGTTGCTAGATTTTCTACTAATCCCAGAGAATCACATATGACTGCTATGAAAAGAATCCTAAGATATCTGAAGAATACTGAGGAATATGGCTTGTGGTATAGAAGAGAAGGAAAATTTGAACTTAAGGTCTTTACTGATGCTGATAGGGCTGGAAATATTGATGATCGGAAGAGCACAACTGGAGGAACATTCTTTATGGGTGACAGACTTGTCACATGGACCAGCAAGAAGAAAGGATGCATCTGTCAGTCCACTATAGAAGTAGAGTATGTTGTTGCTACTACAAATTTCTCAAATATTGCATGGATCAAACAGTTACTGGAAGGTATGCATATGAAAATCTTGAACCAGTAATTATCTATTGTGATAATACAAGTGCAATAAACATTTCCAAGAATCCAGTCATGCATGCTAAAACAAAGCATATTTCCATCAAGTATAATTATTTGAGAGAACAAGTTCAAGAAAAGGAGGTGATGCTTGAGTATATGCAATCAAAGGAATAATTGGTAGATATCTTCACCAACCCACTGCCCAAGGATGCATTTGAATACTTGAGAAAGACACTAGGGGTCAAACCCTTGTCTATTGTTTAGTAAAATGACTAGAAGGCTACATCAGCCTGCATATTATCATAATATCATTCATGTTGATGCATGGAGAGAGATGGACTTAAAAGATAAATCTATACACAGCAAGGTATCTATCTACTCCAAGCACCAGAGTTAATGTATTTAAGATGGATTAGGAAATTAAAGGAATATATTATGGATAGAAAGGATCCGTTTGGCACTACTGTCAAAAGTTTGTTTGGCATTGTTGTCAAAGGGATAGATTATATCCATTATCACTTCTTATCACCTAAGGGAGAGATATTATCACTTCAGAGATATTATCACTTCAAGGATTATCACTTCAGGGAAAGATTATATCCATGCAAGAGATTATACATCAAGGAGAGATTATATCCATCACAATATCCAGAGGAAGAGACGTAACAAGAAAGAGAGAGAAGGAAAACAATTGTTGATAGAGACATAAAAAGAAAGGACAACAATCAAAGGGAGAGAGTTTGACACAGAAGGTGAACACATAACATCAGAGAAAGAAAGATTCTACATCTATCCAGTGAAGGGATTGAAGATAGAAAGAAAGCTGCAAGAATCAAATCTAAGTTATATGAATTTACCGATGATCGGATATTTGTATCGGTTATAGTACATAAGATTGGTAGTTTGATGAACTTCAAATGTTATATTTCATATTGTATTATCAGTAATATAGTGTGATAATGTATTGTGTTACCATCAATGCCAAAGGGAGAGATTGATGAACTATAACTGATTGAATGTTTGAAGATGTTAAGTTGATGATCATGCAAGGCATTAAATCATTTAATGTATTGTATTTTCCTTGATGTCAACTTGATATAATTTGTATGGTCATGGACATACTACCAAAGACTTCAAAGAACCAATGAATCAAAGGCTATGCTTTCAGTAATGCATATAATTCAAGTATTCACTAAGTGATTGTATACACCGATGGAGTGCACACCGACAATCAGAGTAAAAGAGAAAAGTCATAGTGTTACCCGACGAGAAAATGCACAACATTACCAATGAGTAAAGTCACAATGTTGCCCGAGGAGTAAAGTCAGAGTGTTGCTCGATGAGAAAAGCATAGTGTAACTTGATGGACATAATTATAGTGCTGCCCAATGGAAAGGAAAATGACAGAGATCCTGATGACAACTGATGTCACACCGATAGAATATTCAGTTATCACCGATGACTAACTAAAGTGTTGGCCAATAGAACAGAGAGTTTAGAAATGACAAAATGCTTAGCTGTCAAGAGCTATAAATAGACTCAACTGATACTTATCATTGTTTTAATCAACTATATAAAGTCGAGGATAAGTAAAGGATTTAAAATGCTTTGTCTAGTTGGTAGGAAGATCTCTTTGAGATAAAATTGGAGTTTGATTTAAATCTGAATGATGAGAATTGTGGATCACGCCAAGAATCAAGAAAGCCAAGAAACGGTGAATTATGTCTATGAAGAGACAAACCCAATTCATTACAAATTTTGTCGGGTGAAGAGAAAAGAGGAAAGATGCTAAAGAAATTCTAAAGGAGAAGAAAGTCTTCATTCAGACCTGATCAACAAGATGGAGAAAGAGCTAGATTCTGCAAACACCAACAAACAGTGAGACAACATCACAGAGCATAACAATGTTGAGAAAAGGTATGAAATTGATTATATTGATCAGAGAGGTAATGCACTTACAATAGATCTGGAAATCTATAATTTAAGTTGTGTATGTGAACAGATCATTAATGTTTCAGTTTAACCATTGAAGCATCAAGTCTCTTAACCAAGCAGGACTTAAAAGTCTTTTGTAATTGAGATACATCCAAAGGAGTATCAAAAATTTTGATCATAGAAAGTAGCATTGGATATGCCCAATACCTATTGATAGGCCAAGTGAGTGTTTGATCAAGGATGGTAGCATTAGATGCCAGATACTAGGTGACAAACTATCTTTCAAATCCTCTAACAAGGTCACACCTAATAGTTTGCTTGTAACATTTAACAGGGTTGGCTCTTAACTGAGCTCACTTCAGAAGAGTGAAAATTTGGGGTACCGATCCCAGTGGGTTTTCCCCTAATAGGGTTTCCACGTTAAAAATCCATGTGTTATGTGTTTATGTCTTATTACTTTACTATTTTACATTTCACATATGCAATTTTGGATTGATCGGTATACTCTAGCTATTTACTGTGTTTCGGTAAATATAAGACTGCTTATCGGTAATCATACAGAAGAGAGATTTACAAAGCATTCCGACAAGTAGTAATCTATTATAAGTATTTCAAGGCATTCATCTTGTAGGACTGCGTATAAATGAAAGCTTAGAAGTGGTAATAAGTTTTAAGTGTTTATTTAAGGATTAATTTGAGGCCACTGATTCACCCCCCCCCCTCTCAGTTATTAATAACACATATGAGAAATTGAAAGTGATTATTGAAGAGCTAAGAGATTAGATGAATAAGATATGGAGAAGAAAGACTATGGATGATAGAACATCATTTTGGATAGTTGAAGGCACTACATCCTCTAGATCAGGTGCAACCGACTCTTCCTAATCAGTGATAAGGTATGTATAGGAACTGAAAAGAAAATCTTTAAATCTTAAATCAGTTCCTAGTATATGTGCAAAGATCCATATTAGCACATTTAGATGCATTTAGATACATACTGTTGATGTTTATGTTTCATATTCATTTGGTGAAAATAAATTGTAAAGGTAATTGGTAAAGTAAGTTGGTTGAGCATTAGTTGTTATTTTTATAACCATTGGAAACCCTAAACCCAGAAAAATCTATAAATAGACCTCATCATCTATTATTGTTACTTATCATTTTCTAGAGCATTGTGAGAAAAGTGGCAGAGTCGAGTCTTCAAGAAAATTCAAGTGATTGACAAGGTATTCCCAAACTATTTTAATCTATTAAAAGATTAGTTGAGTGCATTTGAGTATCATTTGGTGTTTCCCTAGTATTTTTTGCACAAATGAGCTAATAAAAGAAAATCCCTAAGTTAATATAGAAGAGAAATTTGAAAGAATGATAGCTAAACTTAAGAATCTTGTTGTTGTGGACAATGTTGAACCCGTGAACCCTAAGTAAAAAATACCTCTAGTAATATAAGCAGAACCTGATAAGACATGAGCTCTAATCTTGATTCCACTAAGGGTTATCTTGATTGAAGATGTGTGAGTGTTCATCCATTGTAAATTTGAAGATATATGCAAAGCTAAGATTGATTGGTCATTTCAAAATTTGAGTGTGAATGGAAAGCTAAAGGATGACTATATTCATTTGGAAACCAAAGGTCTAACACATCCCCTTCACTTACCAAAATTATCTAGAATAGAGTGGATAAGAATGGTTTTTAGCCAATTTCATGGCCAATTCATGCGGCTTGAGCCAAAGGCTGTAAGGAAGATTGAGAAGGATAAATTGAGTGAATTGACCAAGGCAAAGTGGGATGGAACAGGTCTAAAAAAATCTACTATTGAAGACCTTGAGCTTAAATTTGCGTGTAATATCATATCCTACCAAGTTTTTCAATCTTCAAGAGTTGATAGTGTACCACGTGGAGCTGTAGATTTAGCATAGAAGATTGTGAAGAATAACATTCAAATTTCTATTTGTGAGATTTTGTTGAAGAAATTAGTAGATAACATGAATACCATAAGGAAAACAAATACAAACACTTTGAAGTTTGGATCATTACTGGTATGCATATTTTTCTATTTTTTAGAATTTCTTCCCATCTATTGGTGATGTTACATGGAGTATCGAGAAGCCTATCATATATCAAATAAATGATTAAATTTTGAGTATAGGTGAAAATATTGACATGGTAATGAATGACTACTTTTTAAAGTTTCAAGCTAAGATGCATAAGAAGTTCACGATTCCACCCCAATTAGTTGATAAATATCATGACACTATTTGTTTTGAAGTGGACACTGAAACATCCATTTTCAAGGAAATTGAGCCAAGGAGTATCTAGCTACAACCTATGGGATACGAGATAGACATAGACAATGCACCTCAACAAATAGAGATTATGTTAGTAAATCCTATTGATGGGAGAGCCAACAGATATGACACTTATGAATACATTAAAGATAAGATAAAACAAGGCATCCTAATACCTAAAGCCCAAAGGAGGATAGATAAAATGATTGAGAAATAGTCAAAGGATCTCAAAGTTGATGATGAAGTAGATGAGGTTGGACCTTATGACACATAATGAAAGAAACCACTAGCAATGAAGGGCTCGTCAAGTGCTAAAAAGGAAATTAGAAGCAAAAGAACTAACAGATAAAATATATGTGAGAAGTAAGAAAGCTACCATTCGGACAAGGAGAAAACTCAACTTGCAAGAAGACAATGAGATCGATACTGAAGATCCAAGCATACATAAGAATATAGGAATAGGTTGATTGCAAATGACTCTAGATGAGTCACTTAAGAAGAATGCAGGAATTGCAGGAGTCAAATATATGAAGTATAATGACTAGAATGAAGAAGATAAAGCCAAGATAGAAAAGGAAGTTGTTTTCACTTTGTACAAGTTCAAACTTACACCGATTGAAGTTGTTAACCATCTAACTATTGAATCGTATAATAAAATTGATACTAGATGGAAATATGCATTGAATATTGAGAAGAAAATGAGGGAGAGATCCCTTATTCTAGCTCAGCCCACAATGTCTGTAACTAAGATATATGAGACAAATAAGAACTTCTCCAACTAATTTATTATTAAAGTTAGATCTTTAAGGATCATGTATGGAGAGTTAGAGAAAGTACAAAATGAGATTGATGACCAATGAAGAAAACTTCTTTCTATATACATGAGAGTTAAGACAAAAAAGGATCAAGCTACCAAAGAGAAAGGTAAGGACAATCCTATTGATCTTACATTGGATAAAGATGATATATTTATTGAATAAATTAAAGAGAAGGACCCAGCCATCGACATTGCCAAAGATGAAGATGTAATGATAGAAAAGGCAAAAGAGACTAAACAAATGAATACTATTGATTATGCCAATGCAACCATATTAGAGGAAGTACTAGAACAAGTAAAAGAGTATTAAGATGTTGATAAAAGAATATCTAATGTTGACACTGATACTGAGGAGAAAGGAAGCGAACCGCCTAAAGAAAAAGAACAAGGAGAAATAGCAGCCTAAGGCCACCAAGCCCAACACAAAACAAAACACCGAGGCACCTTCTAGTGAGAACACCACACTACAACAAGAGAGAGTTAGTGAACTTCCAAAGGATCAAGAAAATGACTAGATCGAGGACAGAGAAGAAGAATAGAAGACAGAAGAAAAGACATAATAAAAGATAGAAGAAAAGATGGAAGAAAAGATGGAAGAAAAGAAAGAGGAAAAGAAAGAGGAGTCACCAGTAACTAAAGGTAAAGACAAGAAATAAGAAATGATAGTTGAAAGTGTATTTGATGCTACAGAGACCACATCTGATGCATTAAAGGCATTACATTCCAAAAAATTATCTACTGGTGAAAGTATGTTGATCAAGAAGAAGAAATACAAGAAGAGAAAGGAGATTGACCTAATCCAACTAATCATTTTACCACATTTGGACATATCTACACTTAAACCAATGGAACTATCTAAGTATGCAGTGTTGATTGAATAGAAAGATGACTAAGCTGCCCTATTGTAGAAGAGAAGAAAAGCAACTGTATTGGAAGATGTCAAAGACATACTACATGAGATTGTACCAGATGCTACTCTAAATCAAAATTCAAGTCTCCTTAATCAAGTGGAATATTTAATTCAACATGTGTGAGTATCAAATGAAGACACAACCGACTGCATGATGAAAGTTCATCACAAGAGCATGGAACTAAAAGTGAACAAAGATATTTTGAAGAACATTGCACTAGACAAGGTATCTCTTTCTGAAGAATGTACTGACATAGAGAACAACTTGTCTGATATTCTTTTTTGATTTCAAAAATTTTTTTTCATTTCCCAATTCAGTAAGGATATTAAGGAGAAAGAGGAATCCATTGAACAAGAGCTGACCGAGCAGTTGAAGATCATATCAACCAAGCCTATATCTCTACATGCCTATTACTCAAATTTCAAATAGTTAATGGGATGTGAGTAAGAGCTAAGAAATGAAGAATTTAAACTAAGGATATAACTCCTTGAATTGCGAGCAGCTCTTATTCCCCACATGGATTCAATGCAAAATCATTTGAAGAAGGCCAAGGATTTAGTCGCTACTCCTGATAGAAATTCATTGGACACTATTACTGGTATGGAAGCTGATGTTTCTACACATCTTGTTGTTATGTAGTCACTGAAGGAAATATGGGAGGAAACCCTAGCTGATGCAAAGACTAAGTTTAAACACATTTTTGACAAGATATCTCTGGAAGATAAGAATAAGAAAGCATTATTTTGTCATGTTTGTCAAAAAAGGGGGATACATAAGCATAGTCTGATATAAGTATTAAAATTTTGAGGAGAATTGTCAAAGGGGGAGTCATAAGTTTTTTGAAGTTTTGAAAATTTTGATGACTTTGAAGTTTTGTACAAAATGCCAAACTAATGTCAAAGGGGAGACTATTACTCCTAAAGTTTTTTTTGTTGTCATTAGTTTTTTAAGTCATATATTGGTGAATATAACCAAATAAGGTAAGTAAATATTATTCAGGAGACACATTCGGTAAATTTAACCGAGATAGCCACCGATATTCAAGAAATTATCAAGCACCAAGCCAGCTACACATACCGAGTCATGAAAAGATAGTTATCGAGCACTCATAGGCACCGAGAAGAGAGATCAGAGTTAACAAGAAGCACAAGTATGTTACAGAGTATTCTAGAGATGACATTTCAATTGAATTTAGATACATTGAATCTGGACACCAAGCACGAAGTGATGTACATAATTCAAGGTAAGCATTAGTTGAATCATTGGGATTCCAAACACATGTTTGAACGTGATCATGAGGAAGATCCACCAATGAAGTTTTAGAAGATACAAGACATTGGAGATGTAACCAAATTTTAACCTCTTAATCTCTACCATTGAATGATGATGCCCTAGATCTAGTTAACCACCTAAATCATAGTTAACTACCTATAAATTGTATAAGAGATGAGTTTGAGAGAATGAGTAAGTTGTTGTTACTGAAGATGAAGAGTTGATGTTGATGAATTTATTGCAAAGAGAAGAAAATGAGACATATGAAGAAGGAAGAATATCTTATATGACGCAAGGAGGGTTAGTAGGAGGGGTAGAGGGAACTCCTAGGTACCAAACCAGCTTGTAGGCACAATACGAAAGCCAAACAACAGATTGAGAGAAGAAAACATAGAGATCCTTTATAATAACTTGATCAAAATCATTACATGCCAGGCTGTAAGACCTTCCTAGTTTCAGCCATATCTTCAATGATTACAATAAGATCTTCATACAACAGAGATCACTGACCTTCGATCTCAATACCTAAACATTTTCTTTCTTTCTCTCCCCCTCCTCTTCTAAATTAAGAATATACAACCAAATATATACAAAGAGTTCACCAAGGAAGTCAGTGCTCAAATACAAAAGAGAGACCCAGATTTAGGTCCACACAGATCCCAATGAGAGATCCCAAATAAATTAAGTCATCATAATCAACTGAATAAGTCGGCCAAAGATCCAACTCCCAAAATAACAGTCTTGGGTAGATGGTTACTAAAAATCAGCAACTTGTTGGTAAAGCATAACCGAAATCCATCGGTAAAGCATCATCAAAATCCGTTGGTAAATCATTGCTAAAATCCATTGGAAAACATGCCTAAAAAATAGAGACAAGCATGCCCAAGAAACATAACCTGAGTGACAGAGACAAGCATGCTCGAGCAGCAAAACCCGAGTGACTGAATAAATTAAAGAACTGAAAGAAAAACACCTTTTTGGTTGTGCAGGATAGCCAATGACCCAAGATGCTCCTACATCAGACACCTAGGGTTACAAGAAATGATTCTCTAAATCATTTATCAGGTCCAACCTGAAATGAATCCAACTTAGATTGAGAAATCCAAGATGATTCCTCAATAGGTTTGTTCTTCCACTTCACTAGATATTCCATGTATTCTTTTCCTCTTGTGCTTCTACCAATTTTCTATTTTAGAATATTTTCAACTTCTTCTATCTATTTCTTAGGATAATCACTTGGTACTGTCATTTATTCATTAGGTTCATGATATTCATACAAGTCTGAAATATTGAATATAGGTGATATATCCATGTCATCAGGTAATTAAACCTCATAAGCATTTCCACTATCAAATCTTCTTAGTATTTTGCAAGGACCAAATTTCTTCATCTTCAGTTTACCATATGTTCCAATAGGAAATATTCATTTCTTTAGATGAACCATCACTGCATCACCAACTTTAAATGTTTTATGTCTTCTTGATCTTTCTGCACTATCTTTGTATTTCTGATTGCTTTTCCCTAGCTTCTGTTTTACATCTTCATGCAATGTATTCATAAATTCTGCAAATTCCTCTGCTTCAGCACATCTTTTCTCTTCTCCAACAATATCTCTCAAATCTGATATATCTCTCGATTGTGTGCCATGAACAATCTCAAATGGTGTCTTTCTAGTACTTCTATTCACTGAACTGTTGTATGCAAACTCTGCTTGTGCCAACATCAAATCCCAATTGCCTGGTGTGTCTCCAACTAAGCATCTTAAAAAATTACCCAAACTTTGGTTTACAACCTCTGTTTTTCCATCAGTCTATGGATGAAATGTAGAACTAACCTTCAAATCGGTATCCAAATTATTCCAAAGGGTTCCCCAAAAATAGCTAACAAACTTACTATCTCAGTCAAAGATGATACTCTTCGGTAATCCATGCAATCTGACAATTTCCTTAAAGAAAGGATCTACTATCTGTACTACATCTGATGTTTTCTTACATGGTATAAAATGTGTCATTTTAGAAAATCTATCCACAACAACAAATATGGAATCATTACCTCTTTTTTTCCTAGGTAAGCCAAGAACAAAATCCACATTGATATCACTCCAAGGTTTCTCAGGAACAGTATTGGGTGTATAAAAACTAGTATTCTGACTCACTCCTTTTGCAACTTGACAAACCCCATAGATTTTTACAAATTTATGAACATCCTTATATAACTGAGGCCAAAAATACCTCTCCTTCAGTAAACTTAATATTTTATCAATGCCAAAGTGTCCAGCCAGTCCACTACTATGTTTCTCTTTAATCAGATTAATTCTCATTGATCCTCTCGGTATACATAATTGAATACCTTTGAACAACATATCTTCCTGAATGAAATAGTCTTCATACTTACTTTATTGATTTGAATTTGGTGCTCTGCACACTCTCCACTACTCTAAAAAATTAGGATAATTTTCATACAAATTCTTTATGTCATCAAAACCAAGAACTTCAATTCTCATTTCAATCAATAATGACCTTCTTCTACTCAATGCATTAGAAACTCTATTAGAAAATCTTCTCTTATTCTTCATCACAAATGTAAAGCTCTACAAATACTCTACCCATTTCATATGTCTCTAATTTAGCTTATTATGACTACCCAAATACTGTAAAGCCTTATGATCAGTATACAACACAAATTCATTTGGCATCAAATAATGTCTCCATTTATTTATAGCTTGTACAATAGCATAGAGCTCCTAATCATAGACAAAATATTTCCTCTTTGCATCATTTAATTTTTCACTAAAGAAAGCAACAAGTTTACCTTCTTGAGTTAACACAACTCCAATTTCACTTCCACTTGCATCACATTCAACTTGACATACCTTATTGAAATCAGGTAATGCTAGCACAAGTAATTCATTAACCTTTAGCTTCAAAACTCTTATCAGCTCCATGTGTCCATTTGAATTCTCTTTTGTCTCCTCTCATTGTTTCAGTCATAGCATTACAAATAGAACTGAAATTTATGATAAACTTGCTATAAAACTTGTCAATCCATTAAATGATCTTACCTCAGTGATATTTTCAGGTGTAGGCCAGTTCAGTATAGCTTCAACCTTCTTTGGATCCATCTTCAAACCATCAGCTGAAATCACAAAACCCAAATACACAATCTCTTTTATGAAGGAACATTTCTTCAGATTTATCAGCAACTTTTCCTCTTTCAATCTCTGCAACACTTGTCTTATATGCATCAAATTCTCTTCTCTAATCTTACTTAATATCAGAATGTCATCCAAATATATAATCACACACTTGTTCAATAATTTCTTCAAAACTTCATTCATTAACCTCATAAAAGTACTGGGTGCATTAGTTAAACCAAAAGGCATAACCAACCACTCATACAAACCTTCCTTTGTCTTGAAAGAAATCTTCCATTCATCACCTTCTCTGATTTTGATCTGATGATATCCACTTTTCAAATCAATTTTGGTAAAATATCTTGCTCCACTCAAACAATCCATTATGTCATCCATTCTCGGTATAGGAAACCTATACTTCACTATGATCTTATTGATTGCTCTGGAATTAGTGCACATTCTCCATTCTCCATTCTTCTTAGGTGCCAATACAACAGGTACTTCACATGGACTAAAACTTTCTCAGATCAAGCATTTGTTCAAAAATTCATGAACTTGTCAGTTAAGCTCTTCATTCTCAGTAGCTTTTAACTGATGTGGTGATTTGTTTGGTAAACTAGCTCCAGGAATCAGATCCATACAGTGACTGATATCTCTCATTGGTGGCAAACCATCAGGTAAATTATCTGAAATTATCTCCTTTTACTTAGTGAGAAAATTCCCAACTTCTACAGGAATTTCATCTTCTATATTCTTACTTGGTTTGTTAGGAATCAAAGCATAACATATATCATTTCTTTTCAAATCTTTAACAAACTGTCTACCTTCCATCAGACAAACTTTCACAGATGCACATATCTCACCAACAGGTTCTTCAATCAAAGGTAAAAAAAATTGCTTCTTACCATCTACCCAAATAGAATATCTATTCAACCTTCCATCATGTATGGCATGTCTATCATATTGCCAAGGTCTACCCAACAAAATATGACAACAATCCATAGGAATAATATCACATAATGCCTTATCATAATACTTCCCAATTTTCAGATTCACAAAACATTGTTCACTCACCATTAATGTATGATCATCCTTGATCCATGAGATCTTATAGGGTTTTGGATGTTTCATCCTCTCCAACTGCAAATTTAGAACCATTTCCTCAGATGCCAGATTCTCTGAGCTTCCACTGTCAACAATCACCTTCCAAACTTTGTCTGCAACTCTACATCTGGTTTTGAACAAACTTTTCCTTATCGGATCTTTCTTATCCTTCTCACTCCATAGTATCCTTTGGATCATGAAATTTCCTTCATTTTCAGCTTCATTTGGTGACTCCTCTTATACCAATGCATTTCTGCTGCTACTGCCTTTCTTGCTTACATGTGCTCATTCAAAGGATGTATGTCCTTCACCACAATTGTAACAAGTAACTTGGATTCCTTTTCTGCTATAACCACATCTGGAGTAATTACCTCTTCCTCGGTATGAATTTCCACCCTTCCATTCAGTCTTTCCTTTATCCTGAGATGTGTCTGAAATTGACTTGTTAGGTTTAGATCTATTGTTCTCACCATGAGATCTACCTCTTCCTCTAGGGAATCTACGTCCTCTACCTCTTTGTCATTGATCATATCTTCTGTTCAACTTTTCCTTAGCTTTTAGGGAAAATTGATATGCCTCCTCAATGCTTTCCATCTTAACCATACTGATTTCATCTTGTATGGAACTTCTCAAGCCATTCAGGTATCTTGCAACTCTTTCCACTCCATCTTCAACATGTCCAGATCTAATGTCCAATCTATAGAATTCCTCAGTATAGTCTTTCATAGATTTATCCTTCTGCTTCAAGCTTTGCATTCTCCTAATCAGGTTAATCTGATAATCACAAGGTAGAAACTTTCCTTTCAATTTTTTTACCATCTTATCCCATACCTTGATCTTATCTTTACCTTTCTTCTTTCGATCCAATTGGAGATGTTCCCACCATAGGGATGCATGACCTTTCAGCTTTGTGCTTGCAATCTTCACCTTCTTATCCTCTACCACATTTTCATATTCAAAATACTTTTCCATCTTTGTTATCTAGTCAATCAATTCATCAGAATCCAATTTTCCACTATACTCAGGAGGATTGAACTGAGGTGTAGATTTCAAACTTGTCAAGGCTCTCAGGAATCACTCTTCTTCTTGATTCATCACAGGTGCAGGTGCAGCTTCACCTTAAACCTCTTCATTTTCATCATCACTAACACCCTCAAGATGTCTTCCTCTACGTTGGGCTATCTCAACAACTTCCAATCTAACATCCATTTGTCTAATCATATCAGCTAGGCCTGGATCTGCATTTCCTCTCCCACAAACCATCTTGAATCCCTCTACAATTGTAGTTCAGATCACAATCTACTACCCCAAAACAATACCAACTAGGGTTAGGGTTTCAAGAAGGAACTAGATCTCACCACGCTCTGATACCACCTAATGCAAGGAGAGTTAGTAGGAGGGGCCAAGGGCACTCCCATCTACCAAACTAGTTTGCAGACATAATGTGAAAGCCAAACAATAGAGTGAGAGAAGAAAACATAGAGATCCTTTATATTAACTTGATCAAAATCATTACATGTCAGGTTGTAAGGCCTTCCCAGTTTTGGCCATATCTCCAATGAATTAAAATAGGATCTTCATACAATAGAGATCACTGACCATCAATATCAATACCTAAACATTTTCTTTCTTTCTCTCCCCCTCCTCTTCTAAACTAAGAACATACAACCAAATATATACAAGAGTTCACCAAGGAAGTGTTGGAAATATTGTTGGAAAGCTAAAATGGAAACAATTGTCATTTTGTCATTGATGTCAAACCTTAACTGGTGAGACTATTGCTATCTATTTGAGTACTATATCTATTGATTGATGAAGGAGATTTAACAAGAAGACCAAGTGGAATGGTTGAGTTATGGTAAATCACAAGGGTACTTGATCAGTTGGCACATTGGAAAAGTAATGTATTGTTTATCTTTCGATGACAGTTTACAGTGAATAGTCTGTGCCAAGCAAAGTCAGTGATGACCGAGCGGAAGAACATAGTGTTGGCCAAGTAGAAGTATTTTGGTAATTATTGAGATTTGATATCTCTAGCAGACATAATTGATTTTATTTGGATATGTAAAGTTAATTAAGGATAAGCATGATTGATCCACACTATGTAAATGCACAGGTAACCATAATTAATGCATGGATCAAAGATTTAATTAGTGATTGCATTGGAGAAGGAAATTAAGTGTAATGATGGAAAGATCCATTGGATCTGACCTAACATAAGATCTACGATCTTGATTAAGCAACAAAAGATGTACCTGACCTAGATGAAAGAGGTATAAGATAACCTCAGGAGGTTATTCAAAATGTATTTAGAGTATGCAAGAGGATTGCATAGTTAATTGACTGATTGGCATGATCTAAGCAGAGAGGGATGAACAGAGAAGTAGAGAATTGCATGAGTGATTGCTTGACAGGTTTCCAAGCAGATCTGAAGATTGAAATGAGAATGGAGGCCACTCAGTGAATTAGCATTAGAGCTGAATTGGATTTGGATTTGCAAAGTAAGTTGTATGTATCAGATCAAACCTGTTGATTACTTTCTAACCATTGTATCACTCAAAATCCTTTAACTAGGTTGACCTAATAGTCATTATATAAATCCTTTAGCAAGGTGACATTCATGTGGAATGTTCTAAGTCCTCTAGCAAGGCCAGTCCTGATAGGGTGATTAAATCCTTTAACCAGGTCACATTTAACAGGGTTGGCTCCTAACAGAGCTCACTCCAGAAGAGTGAAAAGTTGATAGCATGTTATTGGTGGTTTTTTCTATATTGGGTTTCCGCATTAAAATTCTAGTGTCAACTTCTCTGAATGTTTATGTTGACTTTTACTGTTAAGTTTCTACATGATGATTACATCTAAATAGTAAACTACATATGTATGTTGTTGTTTTATGTTATTGCTGCCAAGCAGATCTGAGTTGTTCAAATTGGTATAAATTTTTAATGGGCACATCTAGACCTAGGGATAACTAATTCACTCCCTCTTAGTTATTCTAAATTCATTCTAAAAATTGGCATCAGAGATTTGGTCTCTTGAATATAGTTTGAAGGTACTTGGAGAAAAAGAACAAGATGTATAAGGAGGTACCAAAGCTAAACAAAGAAAACTTCCCTACATGGCAGAGTTTGATGAATTTGCATCTGGATGGTATTGGTGTTTCAGCTAAGCACTATGTTGAAAATGCTTATGTAGCCCCCACTACACCTGCCACAGCTGCACAGTTAGGAGAAAAGCAGGAACACAAACAAGCAATGTTGGGGATTGCATCATCGCTGAACTATCATTAGTTTGAAGACACAAAGAATTGTTCAACTGCAAAGAAAATGTGGGATACCCTAGAAACCATCTATGGAGGTGACACAAATGTGCTAAGAGCCAAATCTAAAAGCTTAAGAGGCAAGTTTGTTGAAATGAAAATGCAAGAAGGAGAAAATATAGTTCAATATTATGGTAGGATAAAGGAAGTTGTAAATGCTATCAGAGGAGCTAAGGGAACCATTGATGATAATACCATTATGAGAAGGGTATTGAGGACTCTTCTTCCTATATATGCTATTAGATTCTCTACAAATCAAGAGTTAAGATGTACTCCTAAAAATAATTTGACTTTGGAAAGTCTGGTAGGCATACTTACTGTATTTGAGATGTTAGTTTGTGATAACTACACTCCACAAGCTATTGAATTTGCATTCAGATCCCAGTTGGTCCTTAATAAATCAAAGAAAGGAAAGAAATGTGTGAACAGTGACAAGGACACCACAGATGATGATCTGGAAGAACTTGAAGCACTCATGGAAAAAAGACTATCTAGAGGAAAAGGAAAATTCAAAGGTAAACTTCCTATCATATGTTTTTCATGTAACAAAGTTGGTCATATTG
>MU227831.1:2351879-2377903 GCA_018584345.1 Thuja plicata | reverse complement strand
CACAAGGATGATATTTATGCTTATGTTTGTACAAAGTTGTTGATAATATCCTATGGATTTATTGTTGGAATATGTTGTTTAATGATGGAATATGCCTCTAACTTGTGGAAGAAATTGTGTTGATGATAGAACTCCATGGCTGATTTGGGGTTCTTGAATGGTTTTGTAAGATGCTTATGCATCAAAATTGTAAGGGTCTAGATACATACTACAAAGTATACAATTGAAAATATTATAAGAAAGCATTATCTTGTATCATCCTCACACTTCTTTTTATCCTAATTAGGATAGGTTTGTGAGCCTTGACATGCTTCCTAATTAAGTTATGGTGAATCCATCAACACCCTTGTTGGCTAGTTCATCTTCTCGAGATTTTTCCTCTCTCTATATATGTGGTTGAAAGTTATTTTCTTTAAATATTGGGGTAAATGGGAATATCTTGTCAACATTTATTTTACCTTCCAATTTAGTATAGATCCTTTCCTTAATGCATTGATGACAATTTTTGAGTCCCCTTCAATGGCCAGGTTCTCCACCCTTGTTCTTTTACACAACAAAAGACCTTCCTCAAGGGCCATGATCAGCTCAACCTTGTTTTTTGTCTCAATACCAATTGGTTTTGAATACCTCGCTACCTTTGCCCCTTATGAATTTTGAAGAATGCATCCAATTCCATCTTGACCTCGATTACCCCATGATAGACCATCAAAGTTGAGTTTGAACCATCCTTTCTTTGGGGATTGCCACACATATTCCCTTGCACTTATTTTCCTCCACATTAAGTCCTACATAAGGTGGAATTTTCAATTCACTCCATCTAACTCTCATCTTCTCTTCCCAGTAAGTCATCTGGCATCTTGTCTTTGTTGATTGACAATCCTACAGTTCACGGTTTCAATAATGGTTGCCTCATTTTTGTTTATCACTTGTTCCCAGCCCATCTTCTTATCCTTGAAAAGTCATCTATTACATTCCTCCCATACTTCCTAGATGAAAATAGAGGGTGCCACTGTCCATAAACTACGATACGAGCATTTTTTCTTTATGATAGTCCACGCTTGGAACATACTTAGATTGTTTATTGGAAGAGCTAAGCTCCATCCCAGTTTGCTACATAACCACATCCAACACTAGTTAGAGAACTTAAATGTCAATAATATATGGTCTTGATTTTATTCTTCTTATTCTTCACATAATGATAACCTACTCGATCCCTCATATCCCATCTTTTTAAACCTATTAGCTGTCAAGATTCAATTTTGTAAATATAACCATGAGAACATGCATGCCTTACGTAAGTTGTTCTTACCTCATCATAGTTCCAAAGGGATATTTGTCTTGGGTCTTATTTGTTTTTTATTACGGTAAAAATAGGTTTTGAAGGGGCCCCGAAACCCTATTACAAAAGAGAAGAGAGATAAGAATGAAGATCCAAAGAACAACTAGCTGCCCCAAGGAGAGGAGGAGGCTACAAAGGGACAACTCCCAAATTTAGCAAAAAGAACCTACATAACAAAAAGAAAAAAATGCTGGAAGAAAAATAGAGAAAGAAAGCCACCAGCACCGAGGTCAAGACATAGTCTTCAAGAAGCTCTCAGAGTCCTCTAGCTGAGTCTGCATGGTCTTAACATTATCTTTTAGCCTCTAAATGTCCTAATCATCAACCTTATGATTCTTTGACCTAGTATGGGTACTAGGTCCCATCTGCTGGGTAGGTTCAGTGAGGTCAATTATATCTTTGTTTCCTTCTAGAATTTTACTCAGAGTATTCAAGTTCTCTAGGGTAGACTTCATACTTGTATTAACCAGGATAAGAAAGTGTTTTAACATTTCCTCATTCCTTCTTGTCTTCTCCTGGATAGGTATCATAGCTATCTTGACTGCTTTTTTAATTTTTTCATCCATATCAGAACCGTAATCAAGCACATGGGAATTAGCATTATGAGAATACTCCTTCATTATATTATCAATTGTTTCCTCGATGATAGAGTTCTTATTTTCCAATTTGATACATCTGTCCTTAAGCTCAACCAAATCACTCTGCACCCATTTGTCCAGATTATAACTGTAGATGGATTTGTTTTTAGCAATCTCAAGGGGGGTCATGATGATTGATCTTCTGACCTGTGAATCCATCTTTCTGATTTCACTTTGAAGAGGATGAGATTTACTACCATGAAGGATTCTCTCACTATCCTCCTCCTTGTTCTCCTTCCCTGAGCTGGGGGAATCTTGGGATTCCAGATTTTCCTCTCCCAGAACCCTAAAGCTATTATCCCCTGAGTTGTCTGCATCACTATCATTAAGATTAGTATCAGTCTCTTTGACATTATTGTTGTTAGCCTCTACCTCAATCTCAGTATTCTCTTTACCTTCAGTATTAATAGTCTCTAGAGTAGGGTTAAGCTTCTCCCCTCTTTTCTAATTATCTTGACTATCCTCAGGACTATCCTTGGCATTTTTGATTTCAGGATCCTCTGAATCCTTGTCCTCAGGGTCTTGGGTCTTATTTGTTTATGTGGGGGCACCCCATGAATATCTATGGATAATTTTCCTTCATTTTTGGTTTTTTATGAAGATCCATGAAGATCATCTTGTAAAGTTAGCCATTTGGTAAGGCTATAGACCACTAGGTCCTGATTAGGCATGTAAAGGCCAATATGGTCAAAGTTGGTCAAAGATGTTAGGAGAGTAGGAAAATGATAAATTTATATTTATTTCATGTTAAGGATCATTTTTTACTTATGATAAATGTAATTTGAGTGGTATAAGGTAGGTGGATACAAAGTTGTCAAAAAGTTCCATTGCAACTTTTGAGAAACTTTTGCAAAATTTCTTCTTTGGACTATTTGGTTTCAAAAATCATTTGGTGTTGGATCCAAATTTTGATAAATTTCATTAAATTTCTCATAGGGGTCAAGGCATAAAGAGTTGATGAAAATTTTAACAAATTTTATCATTTCCTTTCTGTTTACAAATGTGTTTAGATTGGGAACCATGATCAGAGAACATGAATAGATATTTTATTAAATATTATTCCTTTTGCATCTTATTTTGTCTAGTTTTGTGGATATTTGAGCAAATAAGAACACTTTTTGTAAAACTGTCCTGAAACCCTCATCCAACTAGAGCTTGATAGAGATGTCGGTGAAAGCCTGTCATTCCATCATCCAAATTGGCTAAATATCTATGGAATGTTAGGGAAGAGTATGTAAAATAATATTAAATTGGTCTCAAGATGGTCCCGTCAGTTGGTGAATTTTGTGATGATTCCCTAGGCCTAGCATCGATTATGTGATAGGCTAGGAAGATAAGAACATGGAAACATAGATGGAATTCAATGGTTTGGGTTCCAACCAATGATGGAATTGGTGTCTTTAAGTTTGAGAAGTGGTTACCCAAGTGTTATTTGTGGTAGAAAATAAATTGGCCTAGTACTATCTTTATAAAATAGACCTAATTTCCCTTTTAGGCCTATGCACTTAGTAGGGGTTTGAATTGGTCAAAAGTGGAACCCAGATCAGATTTTGGGGTAGATTTTGTAACTAGCAAAAGGTTTTATTAAATGTTATTTGTTTGGGTCTTTATTTGGTATTTTATAAAGTTATATCCAAATTAGTCCTTAAATAGGGCTACAAGGAAATTAGCCCTCCTACAAATCAAATACCCTAGGACAGTGTTGTCGGTTTGATCTATTGGGCCAACTGTGTTTATTGGAGTCCATAAAGATAGTAAAGTAACCCTCAGTTCATAAACCCTTCTCTCAAAGAATTTTGTGGTGTGATCCTTGTATATCAAGGGTTAATGTACATGAAGTCTCCTTGTTAAAGTATGTGGATTTGATGTGAGAAGTTGTATCACATAAGGTTAGAGATTTTTTTTCCTTAGGGAAGAGTCGGATAATTTTTCTAAATCATGTTCATGTGTGTATGAAGGGGTTGTGAATCCTACATGGGGAGTAAGAGTCCCTAGGGGAAAGATTGTTCAAGTTTTTGATCGAGTAGTGATGTAGTCAAGGATGGAGAAACCTCAAAAGTTCAGTCTAATCCTTGTAGGAAATGAAACACAACATAAATAACAAGAAAAACAATCCAATAATGAGAAAATGAGAGACCAACCTTCAATTATAGTCAGTGAATCAATTACAATATATCTTCACATGGTGTCTCACATGCCAGACATACATGAATAATTAGATTAGAATTCTCTTACAAACCATAGCTAAGATGTGCTAGATAATCTTATGAAAACTCTCTTATCCCATAGGAACAATTCCATAAGCTTAAATGGAAGTTACAATCATTGGTTGACCTAGTAAAGATCACATTTTCCAAGAATGAGAAAATCTGTTACAAATATTAGGTCAGGACCCAAAACAAATGGATCAACCCCTAATGCAAATAATAAGATATGCGATCAAAAAAATAAGTCAGCCTCAAACATAACATTGAGCTGGCATGAATGCACTCTTAAAAACCAACCAAAATATCAGGGAAAAGATCAAAAACCCAACCATTGATCGGTAACATGAAGAACAATATAGTTTTGTAAAGAAGCTGCAAGAAATCTTGTGTGATGAAACTAAATGAGGTGTGATCATGGAAAATGATCCAACATGAAGCCACAAACACATAGCCATGACCACAACCAACAAGAACATGTAAAAATCTATCTCCAAAAGAAACACCAGACTGAAAGAAAATAAACTAACAACTAAAAGAAAATGTTTTTGGTTGATGTAAGATTGCTTAGCTCCCAAGATGATCCTACATCAAGTAGTAGAGGGGTTTTATTTAACATTGGTCTACTGTCTGCATTAGTTGTTTACTCACAAGGTAGTCATATCCATCCTTAGTGTTATAGTCCCCTGATTTCAATCCATCCCAAACCAGTCGGTCCTCACATGAGTGGAAGGTAATTTTTCTATTTTGGATAATCCTAGTGAGCTCATCTTTCAAAATTTTTGGGGATGTTAGTGTTGGTTAGACATTTCCATCTCCAACCACTGGAAATTCCTTCATCCTTAATTCCAATGTCATCCTTCACATGTCTACCCCACTCTACTTCTAAGAGGGCTTTAGAGTTTTGAAGGTTATATAGTTTCTCTATTGCATTATATCCTCTCCAAGAGTTAGACTAGAACATGGAATATTCTCCATTTACAAGGTTCCATGTCAATTTCTCAGTTATAGTTCTCCTATAATCTATCATGTAGTTCCATATTTGTGAACCCCTTGGAGGAGAGACTACTCTAAAAATGTTGGTTGAATCATAGTTATTAAGATACTTATGACTCAAGATCTTAACCCATTTTAAATGATGGTTTTTGTACATTTTCCATATTAGTTTAGCACCTAAAGTTTGACTTTTGTCCTTAATTCTTTTTATTCCAGACCCCGTTGCTCCTTGGGTCGACATACCTTGTCCCATGCTACTAATGAGATTTTATTTTTTTCTTCCATTCCTTTCCAGAAAAAGGATCTCAAATGTTTGGTTCAATTCCTCCCTTTTAACCATAGGTAAATTTATACAAGATAATTTTTAGATTGACATAGCATTTAATAATGATTTTAACATAGTTTCTCTATCCTTTCATGATTATGTTTTGTTCTTTATTTGATATATCATATGATCCCATAGTGTTGTGGATTTGCACCCTTTATATAGGGTTAGACCAAGGTATTTACATGGAAGTTTACCTTTTTTGAAGTTCAAAATATTGCATATTGCATTTTCCATGTTCATATCTGTATTGAAGAAAAAAAAATCAGATTTTTGCTTGTTGATTTCTTGTCTTGAGGTAGCGGTATAACAGTCTAGTATGATTTTGAAAGAAAGTGGTGCTTGTCTCTCACTTTGGCCATAAAGCATGGTGTCATTCACAAATTTTTGGTGTGTGGTAGGCTCTAGCCCACTAGTTATTTTGATTCCCTTAACAATATTCAATTCTATAGCTTTTGTAATAGATCTACCTAGATATTCTTCCATAATGATGAATATAAAGGGAGATACAAGATCTCCTTATCTTAGTCCCCGAGATGTGTTGAAAAAGCCTTCTAGGGTTCCATTTACTAGTATTTACATTATCGAGGTGGAGATACACTCAAATATAAAGTTGATCCATTGCCTTGTGAAGCCAAAGGCTTCCAAGCATTTGCAAAGAAAGTGCCAATCCAATTTATCATAGGTCTTCTTAATATCTAATTTAATTATAATGCTCAAATTGTCATTCTGTTGAATGGAATGAATAGATTCTTAGGCTATGATAATCCCATAATATATAGACTTTCTTGGGATAAAGCCAATCTTCTTTTCACTAATTAAGTATAGAATTATTTTTTGTATTCTATTTGCTATGGTTTTAGTTAGTAATTTATAAATAGAATTACATAAATCTATTGGCCTAAAGTCAACAAAAATATCTAGATTCTCTTTCTTGGTTAAAAGGGACAAGAAGGTATTGTTAATTTCCTTGAGCATACTACTTGAATTCTTATCCCTTCCAGAGCCTCTGTAACCTCCTCACCTATGAAAAGCCAACACTTCTGGAAGAAGGTGACATGGGACCCATCTGGTCCTAATGCCTTATCAGGGTTCATTTGCATTAGTGTTTCCTCAATTTAGGCCTTAGATAATTTAGGCATTAATCTCTTGATATGTTCTTCAAATAGAATCTAAGGCATGTTTGCAACAATATCATTCTGATTACTCTAGTTGGAGCCCTCCCAATTATTTAGAATATTCTCATAATATCTTACCACCTTAGTTTCAATCACTTTAGGGTCCTCACTACTAACTCCATTATTGGTTTTAATATTGTTTATTTTGTTAGCACTCCTTTTTTTAGTGCATGGAATAATTTAGTATTCTTATCCTCACATTTATCCATGTTTCTCTAGATTTCTGACGCCAAAAAATTTCTTCCTTGGCTAAGATATGTTCATATTTAGCTAAAAAATATTTCTCTCTAAGGTCACTAAGCTGACTAGGAGGTTGCATCAACCTACATTTTATCATAATATCAATGATGTTGATGCAAAATACAAACTAGAACAACATTTCATATTAGTACACTGCAAGGCACCTGATCTAAACTGAAAACCCAGAGATATTTTTGGCTACTAAAGAGTTATATATTTTGTTTTTGGCATTGTTGTCAAAGGGAGAGATGATTCAATGAAATATCTATCCACTGAAGGGAGAAAGGGAGAATAGAAAAAGGGAGAGAAATGATATATCTATCCATTTTAGGGAGATAATACTGAAATGAGTCAAATATGTTGGAAGAGTCTGCATGGTAAGTTTTAATGTTGTGTAGTGATTAAACATATTACATGTACAAGCTAGGGAAAGCTACAACATTTTACATATAGTTGTAGAACTGAAGTTTGGTATTCTATGGCATTTTCATATTGCATATTTCATATTGTCTTGCCATCAATGCCAAAGGGAGAGATTGATGAACTACAACTGATTGTATGTTTGAATTCATTTAGTTGATGATCAACCGAGTTACAGATGTGATGATAGACATTAATCAGTTAATTTATTGTCATTGATGTCAACTTATTTGAGTATCAAATGTGGTAAAAAAACATCAATTATGGATTGAAGATCTGGAATAAACAAAGTTTATGCAGTCAGTAATTGAAGAGTTCTATATACATCGAGTTGGAAAAATGGATACTGATTAAACAATGTATTCCAAGCATAGTATTAATCGAGCAAGGTATCACCGACGCATCATGGTATTGATTGAGTAAAACAATTTGAAGGCCAACTAAGATGTTGAGCTGGAATTTGTTTATGATTTCAAGGTAATTGATAATGGTTTTTATATTGATCAAATGGATATGAAAATTCAATATGATCAAACTAAGGAGATTGATACATGTTTTAAACACAACTGCCAAGGAAGGATAAAGTGGAAAAATCAACGATGGAGATCAAGCAGAAAAACCTAAGGATGGAAATTAAATGAGTTATGATATCTATATAACAGTTAAGAGATTCATTATGAATCATACATGAAAATGCACACATGCATATTATTGAAGAGATTAAATTCATGCATGACTGATCAAACTGGTTGAAGATAGAACCGAGCAATTCTGCAGACAACATTGAGCGACAGAGAAATAGTATTTGTAGACGTCTAAAATCGTCCTTATATTAATTTAATTAATATTCCCATAACATTATAGTTAATTTTAATTAATTATATGTGTTATATTCTCCTATCTATTTAATTAAATATGATTCAGTTTCCTTAGCATTTGAACTTAATTTAAATACTACCCCTTTTGATGTATTAAATCTTATTTAATACATTATCCCTGATTGATCCCCTTTAAATAAATTTTTAATTTATTTATTCCTCCACATGACTTAATTCTACTAAACCAAATTAATCTAAATTTTAAATTTAGATTAAGCTAATTTGAACCTATATCCTACCCTACCTCACATCACTCTCACCAAATAAATCTATTCACTAATTAACAAAGGTTAATTAGGCTAATTTCTTGATTCCTACACCAATTAGTCCTAATTATTTTCTCACACATGTGTGAGCAAATTTACAAAAATTACCTTTTCCAAATAATCCTTATTTGGTGCCAACAAGGTTTCTTAAACCCATTATGATACCTTCTTACACTTTTTAAAAGTGTTTCATTGGCCCAAAACTCTTACACCCTCTTACACTCTTACAAGATCCTTCACATGTGTACTTTAAGTACACTTTGACCCATCACATCCAAAATTGCTCACACATGTGTGAGAAAAGTGGGCCTCTTGCATGGCTTATGTGTCCCTCATGTGGCACCTATGTGGATGCCACATGAGCTCCACCTCAGCCAAGCCCTCTCTCTCCTCCAAAGACTCTATAAATAGAGGCATTTGTCAAGAGTAAATCATCTCCATTTTTATGCATTGTTATCATGTTAAAATAGCTATAGAATTCTTAGTTCATTGTTCATGTTCATGCTTTAGTTCATAGTTGAATCTAGATATTACATGTTAGGATTAATGGAATGAATTTAGTTTCCTTTCATTAGATCTTTCGTATCATTCTTAGTATAGTTTGCATCTTTTCATGCATATGATGAGTAGCTTGAGACAAGTTCTTCATACTTGTTCTTGAGTTCTTCATCCATCCATTAGTTTTCATTCTAGTTTCATCCACCAATCAATCATAGTGGGATTAGTTTATTGTGTTGGGAGAGCACACCTACACACCTCTCTAAGAGAAAATCAACAAGGTCTTGGGTGCCCTTGTTCAGCTCATCGGATGTCATGATGGAATTTATTGTTTTCGTAGTATGCTTTAGACATGTTAGTGTAACTCATTGATTGTTATTTCTCTAACATTTGCATGTCTGAGCATGCTCCCAACAGGTAGGTTTTCAGCATGTACATTTTGGCACTCCCGTTGGGACCCACGTCCCTTGATTTCTAACATTTTTTCTAGATTTTTCACAGTTTGGAAAAATTTCATGCAGACCCATCTCTGCTCTGGAGTTTTTGTTTCTGCAGATTGCCATCTCTAGTTCTCGGCCATCTGCACAACTCGGCCATCTATTCCTATAATTCACCATCTCCGCTTGTTTAAAAAAGGCTTATAAAAAACTATGGTTTAAACTACTTTTTGACAACTTTTAGCATTTTTAACTCTCAGATTTCTGACAGTAACAAATTTTTTAAGAGTTAAGTGTTATCTGGATTGATAAAAGTATTATTTTTAAGTTTGAGTAAGTTTGTTCTTTTTAACAGAATCTGACTGTTAGTATTTTTTCGTTTGTATAGGTCTTTCACCATTTTCGCAGATCACCATCTGCACAGATTGTCGTCTACACAAATCACCATTTGTGACATTTCGCTATCTACGTGTTTTCTGAGTTTTGTAATTTTTTGCAGCATTTAATATCTAAAGTTCCAAACTATTGACAAATTTCATGCAGGCTCCTTAAACGATTCTTAACAGATTTATCAAAATGAACTTGTATGATTAATCATTTGTCTTCGAATGAATGTTGTTTAAAACAAAACTCACTCAATCTTGAATGTTAAAGGAATGAACCTCATCAATCTTGAATGACATAAGGTAAATGAACACACATTTCCAAGTTTCTCATTGCTGTGTGGGAAATAAATTGAACATGAATGGTTAACCATACTATTGTGTCTTTTGCTTAGATAGAAAAATACATAGTTTCTTTAATAGGTTCAATTTGGAATGAATATTTCTTTGTGTTTGAAGAAGTGTTTTCCAACACTTATTTTGAGCTGTATGTCATTAGATTAAAACCCCTTTAACATAAGTAACACTATGATTAAGTTATAGTCGTATCCTCTCCCCTTGCGTTCGCGGATCTTGGGTGAAGAGAAAGCTTAGCTTAATCAAGCTTCTAGAGAGGCCTGTCTAGAGGGTGCACTTCCCCTTTAGAGGATGACCTCAAACCGATAATCCCTTCAGGTGGTATAGAAATAAAGTGTGACCCAAAGGTCCTCTTTATCCCTTCAAGCTCAGGCGGGTCGTGTTCAATGGTAGTCCATACTGAGCGAATATCGTCAGCATATTGGCATGGTCGAACTAGAGATTTAAGTGTCTCATGTCATACAAAATGATTTTAGGGACGCCATGAAACCTTGCTAGCAACTATAAATTAGTAGCCTACCCGATTCACCTCCAAACGGTGACTTATTATAGTGCAAGGGGAGGGAAGATTCTCCCCTCAAGATTCCCATCATATGTGTCCCAGGGTATTGTGTTGGGAAAGAGATCTTCGTATCACAGCAACAATACTTGGAAAAATGAAAAGATATGGGCGCCCTTCTGGGGGTGACATACTGTGTGAGCTAAAGGAATACCAAGCAATGGGCCTATAATATTTCATGCGAAGCCAAATTCCTAAGATAGCTACTGTTTGAACTGTATTCATTGTGCTAGACCTAGGAAAAACACAAGTGGCTTGAAAGAGTCATTTGAACATACACAAACAAGATATTACAAGTTGAATCAAGATTCTCTAATGTCAGATTTGCTAGTATCCCTCAAGGTTTCTTTGTCCCTTGTTGGATTGTTTTGAGATGTGTGTCTATTATTTTTTGGTTTGCCTGTGCTGAAATCAGTTCTTGCCATTGAACAAATTTGCCCAAAATCAGACTGAAGGTCAAAAATCTTCCCAAAATTTCAACACACTACCTTAGTCACAGTTGGTTGTCTCTGTTCTGGATCCACCATCTACGTAAATCACCGTCTACACAGATCACCGTCTGTGAAGATCGTCGGTTGCGTCTAAGACTGTCGTCTCTGCTTTAAAATAGTGAGCTTCCAAATTTGCCGAGATACCCAAAATTTGACCTTCTATAGGACCCTGGAATAATTTTTCCTAGATCATTCATTTAGTCAGCCAAAATTAGATTTTCCATGACATGACCAATTTTAAGAAACATAAGAAGGATAAGCTTCCAACACCTCCAGTCCTTAGAGAGCAAAAAGAAACCACCCATAAATCCAAGGAATACCAACATATTGCAACATCTATCAAACAAGAGAGTGAACATCATGAGAAAATTGAAAAAATCCTCTACAATAACAAAGTTTGCAATTTCATGGCCAAGTTTTCAATCAATGGCGCTTTTGTTACCATTGAACAATACGATTAGATAACATCTTGCTTTTGGATCAATCTTCTATTCTTCCATCATCATTATTCCTTCTCTTGGAGCATTAGATCAAACCATCAAATCAAATCAAATCATTAGGTTGAAAGACCTTAATCAAGGTATCACAAACCTTCATCCTTCAACAAATACAAAATTGCTTGTAGACTATCAGTCTGTCTCAAGTGATTTAAATCCTTAGTGATGTCCCATTTTGCTTGAGATCACAAGTCCATCTTCAAGTAGAACAGGTATTACTTTAAATCCTTTTGTGTTTATATCATCATAAGGTTTTGACATGCTTAGGTTCTGTTCCAAAAACCTTTAAATCAATTATCAATCAATCCAATCAATCAAATCAATTAATCAATCAATCAATCAAATCCAATCAAATTCACGATCAAAGATCTTTGCTCCATTTCATTTCTTACATCTCCTTGTCTTCCATTCTTCTAAATCCACCATTGTATGGTTGTCACTCAATCCCAAGCTAGAAACATGAGGCAAACAACATTCAACACTGTTACCCATGAGGAGAATCCATTTGCCACTCAATAATTTCAAGGAATTGGGGTATGAGCTGAGGAAGTATTCGAAGAAACTAAATTAGTGGACCAAGAAGAAAGACCCACCCAAGTGAATGACTTCCTTAGAGACCCATACAACTTGGAAATGGTTGAGAAGGCCATTATGCATAACAGTGATGAAATATTCTTGAATCTTATTTATAATGGTGTCACAGTTCCTATTGACTTTGATGAAATGCTTCTTACCCAAAATGTCACCAAAGCTGTTGCTGGCACTACTGCAGCTATGGCTTCTACATCAAATGCTACATCATCATGTGACACTGGTAAAGGACCTATTAGCAAACCTCCCACATCAGTACCTATATCAACACCTATGTCAACCACTACATCAATACCTCAATTGACACCTGAACAAATTTAATAGATCATAAGAACTTTTCCAAACAATACTGCTCACAATAGCACTCAAAAAACAACGACTCAAAGAGAAAGTGCTAATGTCAATAACATAGGGCTGGTTTCCATGCCCTTTCCTTCATCTTTGTTTCAAACAATGGGAGAAAAAAATCTATAACCAATACATCATGAGCCTATCAATATATGCCTCCTCCTACCATTGGTATGACCTCCACAGGCCTTTCAGCTGCACAATTTGGAGGAGGCAGAGGTTATGTACCCCCATTGTTTACACAGAATACTCCAGACTTCAACCAACAATTCAATGAGCTCAAGAACATTGTACAAGGCTTACATAATGGGGGCAAGAAGGAGTTTTCTTTTGAAGAGATTTGTCCTTATCCGTTTGACAATTCTATCACGATGCAACCATTTCCACCAAACTTTGAGATGCCCAAATTTGAGAAATAAAAAGGTGAAACATGTCCTCTACAACATCTCAAAGATTTTTACATTATGTGTCAAGAGGTCGCCTATAACGAGAATTACTTAAAAAGACTCTTCACTAGGAGTCTTGGAGGTGCATCCTTGGAATGGTTCATGGCTCTTCCTTATGGGTCAATCTCTACCTTCTCTGATCTTGTAGAGAAGTTTGTTGGACAATATTCATATAAAATTGAGCATCAAGCAACACTCAGCGATTTGTGCAATACTAAACAAAAGAATGGAGAAACCTTTGCTAGTTTCTTTTACAATGATGGAGACATATTGTGAATCGCATGCCATGGAAAATGCCTAATAGTCACTTGATAGACATCTTCACAAAGAATTTAATCTTGGAGATGTCCTTCCAAATGAAAATGGCTTCACCTGACACCTTTGAATCCCATGTCAAGAAGGGAAAAGACATTGAAGATGGCCTTTTGAAAAGAGGTAGCATCAAACATTATACTCCTTCCAATAATGATAAACCAAAATTTTGGAGTAAAAACAAAGGAGTTTTCAATTATGGAGTGTCTGATGCCAAGCATGTTCAAAATTTCCAAGCATCCAACAATAACAATCAAAACAATCGCAATAACAATCAAAATCAAAGTCAGTATTGCAACAACAACCAGAATCAAAATCAAAATCTGAACAATCAGAATCAGAACAATAATCAACCACCACACAATAAATCATTCTTGTTTCCTCACAATAATTGCAACAATAGCAACAACAATAATAATAATGACAATCAACAACGGCAATAATTCACAGCTTTAGCAGAACTCCTAGATGTGATTTTCAAACAACTTGCAGATCAAGGAATGATAGTCTACCCAAATACTTGACCTTTTGATGAGAATCAACCTAAACATGTTTGGTATAGAGATAATGAGTTTTTTTATTATCATCGCATCAAGGGACATGATACCAAGAAATGCATGAAGCTTAGACACTTTGTGCAAGATCTCATTGAGGATGGGAAAATTGAAGTTGAAGGTCAGAATGCATCCTCGTCTAATGCAAAACTCAAAGTCTACAATCAACCCTTCCCACCTAATAATCAAAAAAATGCATCAAACGCAATCCCATATGACTATTCTACCAATACTATTACAGGCCATGATTGAACATGTGGGAGTTTAAGTGAAAATGATATCTTTGGGTTTGATTCTCTTTGTGGTCGCATTGAAGAATCTGACACACATATTAATACCATAATTCTCAAAGCTGCTGATTGTAATTCTACTACACATAGACATAGAGTCACTATCCAAGCTACTGATAAACCTTCTACATCTGCAAATCCACCAGCTACACCATCTACTACTGCTCGACCTGCTTCACACTTTGACTTATTGGCCCAGTTACAAAAGATGCCTACACAGATATCCATTCTAGAGCTCTTGAAAACTTTGCCAATTCACAAAGAAATCCTTGATAAAGCTTTAAATGAATCTCATGTCCTTGAGAACATCAACGCTACACAATTCAAAGCTATGATAGGGAACCTAGTCACGCAAGAACATCTAGTCTTCACTGATAAGGAATTTGGTGGTCCTGATCCTCATCATAATAAATCCCTCCATAAAGAAGGTAAAATCCACTCCACAAGAGTAAAATGAGTCCTCATATATGGTGGATCTGGCTTGAATTTGTGCACATTGAAAATGATTCATAATATCAGTCTTTCTGAGGACCTCATTAATGCAAACAAAAAAATTACAATAAAAGCCTAGGATGACCGAGAATGAGAAAGGAAGGGTCTGATCACACTACTCTTACAAGTGGGCCCGGCCTTGATTGAAACTATTTTCCATGTACTAGATCTAGATCTACCTTATAACATCTTGCTAAGATGTCGATGGATACACACTATCAAAGGTGTACCCTCTACTTATCATCAATGTCTAAAGTTCCCACATCACGATAGAGAAATGACAATTCCTGGAGATCCTGAGACCTTTCAATACTGCAAGAGATTGGAAGGAAAACAAGCTAATTACTGTCCGTTGAATGAGTTTGGCTGACATTTCAATCAAGAAACCCCTATTCTAGAAAAGACATAAGAAACACCAATTGAGCAATCCAAAGGAAAGGAAAAGGTTACTAAAGACAAGGCTACTGAAGAAAAACCCTCCTCATCTGAAGCAAAGGCCACATTTATAGATCAAGGAATGGGAGAGTATAAATTTGAAAGTACTTTATGTATTGGGCAACTCCCTTTGTCTCCAAAATCTTATGGAAGACTATCACCATTACTCCTCTCCAAAGATAAAGTGCTTATGAACTGAAAATCAACTATTTTTGAACATTGGGGGTCCCTATTAGATGAACACATGGAATATAGTTTTCTTGATTGGCTCTATAATGATGAAGAAGAACGACCTGTAATTTTCCCCAAAGGAAAGTATCCTAAAGTTACTCCCATTGTTGAAATCATGGGATATCATGGTACTAGCCTTGGAGATAATGAAATAGGTAATAAGAAGATCATAATAGCTAATGGCTATCCTAAAGGACACGGATTGGGTTTCGTAGAGACTAAGACTAACTTGGCTAAGGATGATTGTCTAGCTGCCTCAGAATCAGACACTGATGAAGAGTTATTCAAAATTCTTTTCCAATATATCTAAGATGACCTAAAAAAAATCACCATGTCTTCAATATCACCCAAGATAACCTTTCATCCCCTCCTTTACCCCTCACAAACCCTGAATTAATTGACTGGGATCAGCAAGACTCACCACCAGCTTTGGACATATGTGATTCAGATGAGGCAATTTTAGCCCTCTTTGGACTTAAGAATCTCTGAGAGTATGAACATTAGATACACTATAGTGAACAAGCCTACTTCGGTAGCCAAGTCAACTCTCTCAGTCGCAAAAGTGAAAAAGAAAATAAAAATCAAAAAAATGAAAATACATCCTCTGGTGAAAACCTCTCGCAGGCACCATTAGATGAAGAAAAAGACAAAATAAAGGACACTTGCTCTATTGAAAACCTTTCTGAGGCACTAGAGGAGGGAGAGGCTGAATTTTCGTTTATATCATCAGAACCAAAAGTGTCCTCTATGATCATTGAAGATACTATTCCAATCAACCTAGGCACAGAAGAAGATCCACGCATCACCTACATTACAGTTTCTCTCAGTGATCAAGAAAAGAAAGACATGATAGAATTCTTACATAAACACAAAATCAAATTTGCCTAGACCTACAAAGAAATTCTCAGGCTCGATATAGATCTTGTCATGCATCATCTTGCTATAGATCCAAGTGTAAAACCTTTAAGCATAAACTTCACAAGATGCATCCTCAAGTCGCATTAGTAGTCAAAGTAGAGCTTCAGAAGATACTGGACGCTGAAGTAATCAAAGAAATTGATTATCTTGAACGGGTTTCTAATATTGTACTAGTAGGTAAGCCCGACGGGGGCATTCTCATATGCACTAATTTCAGAGACTTAAATCTTGCATGTCCCAAAGATGATTTTCCACTCCCAAATATTGACATTATAGTGGATTTGATGGCAGGACATGAAATGTTGTCACTTATGGATGGCTTCTCAGGTTACAATCAGATCAAGATAGCACCAGAAGACTAGCACAAAACTACATCCATAATTCCTTGGGGCACCTTCTATTATCAGGTGATGCCTTTTAGTCTTGAAAATGCTGGAGCCACTTATCAATGAGCAATGACTACCATCTTTCATGACCTTTTGCAAGTCATCATGGAAGATTATGTGGATGATCTTTTAGGAAAATCCAAATTAAGGGAATCACATATTCCTATCCTTACTACCATCTTTGAGCGATTGGAGAAGTATAAGCTTAGTTTGGATCCTAAGAAGTGTGTTTTTGGAGTACTGTCTGGTAAGGTGCTAGGATACATTGTGTCACGGTGCAGAATAGAAGTTGATCCAAAGAAAGTGAAAGCAATCCTAGAGATGCCACCACCCAAAACATTGAAGCCATTACACAGTTTACAAGGCAAACTACAATCAATCAAAATATTCATGTCACAACTGGTTGACAAGGTGCATCCATTCTCCCATCTCCTATGCAAGAATATCAAGTTTGAGTGGGATTGCTTGTGTCAAAATGCATTTGAGAAACTGAAAGGCTATCTAGCTAATCCACCTATGTTGGTACCACCTATTGCTGGTCATCCTTTGATTTTGTACATATCTGCTATATTGGTCACGTTGGGAGCCCTCCTGGCACAATTGGATGATACCAGCAAAGAGAAAGCAATTTTGGCCATTGTTTGGCCATTGTTTTCTATACATAGAAGCTACAACATTATATGCTTAATCATAAGATTCATCTTGTTGCCAAAATTGATCCACTCAAGTGTCTTCTGGCATGCGCTGCTCTTACCGGTCGTAAAGAAAAATGGGTCATGATCCTTAGTGAGTTTGACATTGTTTATGTGGATCAAAAATCCATCAAAGGACAAGTAATTACAGATCAGATAGTTGAAGCACCTGTTGATGGTAAACATCCTCTAATCACAGATTTTCTAGATCAATCAGTCCTTAATCTTGCCCTGAGTCCACCATGGAAGATTTATTTTGATGGATCCTTTACTCAGAAAGGATCAGGGGCAAGAATCTTTTTTGTTACACCAAAAGGGGATCTCATCCCTAAATCTTTCAAATTATAGTTTCCTTGTACCAACAATATTGCAGAGTATGAAGCCCTTGTACTTGGACTCTGGCAGGCCATACAATGGAAGATTCTCACTTTATTGGTGCTTGGTGATTCACAATTGGTTATCAAATAAGTTATTGATGAATATCAAATGAAGGATGACAAGTTGCTTCCCTATCACCGAATAGTTGAAGATATTAAGACACATTTCATTGAACTAATCTTCCAACAAATCCCTCACATGAACAACAAAGCAGCAGATGCCATGGAAACAATTGGGTCCTTGATCACTGTGCTAGAACACAGTGCATGGTGTGAGTTTCTTGTCGAGAATCTTTCGGTCCCTGCCTATGACAAACCAAATTCTGAAATGGTGTGTGAAATTACTGATCCCAATTCCCCATGGTACCAAGAAGTGTATTCCTACTTACGCGATGGACATACCCCACTTACTTTAACCCGCAATCAATGTAAAACCTTCATTCGCTGCACTTCCCGATACATAATCCTTGTTGATACTCTCTTCTAAAAGAATTTCGATGGAACTCTTTTAAGGTGTCTAAATTCTGATGAAGCACAAACGTCCCTGGAGGAGGTACATCAAGGAATCTACGAGGCCCACTCTAGTGGACTTAGTTTGGCCAAAAAGTTGTTATGCACTGGATATTACTGGCCTACTATGGAGAAAGATGCCTACAACTATGTGACAAAGTGTGTACCTTTTCAGCAGCATGGCAATTTGATACACGCTCCCTCCCAATCCCTCCAATCCACCATTACCCCTTGGCCTTTTTCACGCTGGGGTCTTGACCTCATTGGCTAGATTTTCCCTAATTCATCCAATGGCCATAAATACATCCTGACTGCTACGAAGTACCTTACCAAGTGGGTCAAAGCTATTTCTCTCACCTACACTACTAGAAAATAGATTTCAAATTTTATTTTGAACTATCTTATATGTCGCTATGGCATTCCTTAGGATATTGTTACTGATAATGGAGCACCTTTCAATAACAAAGATGTCACAGAGCTATGTAGGAAATTTAGCATTACCCACCATACCTCTTCCAAGTACTTTCCACAAAGCAATGGTTAAGCTAAGGCTACAAATAAAACCATCCTTAGAATCCTCAAGAAAATAGTCGATGAAGTTGGTCGTGATTGTCACCTTCACCTCAATCCTGCCCTTTGGGCTTACTGCACCTCCATTTTCACCCCTATGGGAGCCACTCCCTTTTCCCTTGTTTATGGTACTAAGGCTATTCTACCCATTGAAATTGAGCTCCCTTCCCTCAGAATCTCTCTCAAGAATCTATTGTTCGAAGAAGAATATAGAGTTTCCTGCTTGCAAGAGCTGGAACTCCTCGATGAGAGATGCCTCAATGCCCTAGACCATCTCCTAATGTATCAAAATTGCCTTCACCTTCAGTTCAACAAAAGGATCAAACCTCATCAGTTTGAGGTTTGTGATCTTGTCCTATAGTATAATATGAAGAACCTCCAGAACCATGAGAAGAAAGGGAAGTTTGAACCTAATTGGTTGGGTCCCTTCATTGTTACAACAAAGTATGGTTCAGGCGCCTATCAGATTGTGTCCCCAGAGGGAGATCCACTCCCTGATCATATAAATATTGTACATCTCAAGTGCTTCTATGCTTGATCAGTCTATTGTCCATTATACAGCAAAAATTTTCAAAAATCCAAAAAATCAGAAAAGCAGAAAATCCAAAAACATTCAAAAAAGCGAGCAAAAAGCAAAAAAAATAAAAAAAATCAAAAAAGCATAAAAAATACAAAAGCTTGAAAAGGATATCAAAAAAGCAAAAGAGAAAGAGAAATGAATCCATCCATCTATGAAAACCACTTCGGTGGTGCAATGGATAAGTACCATGGTGAAAACCTATTTTAGGCGCCATGTGTAGTCAGATCCACCATCAGTTTTCACCATTTGTCTATACAGTTTGCATCGCCTTTCATAATAAGTGTCACTACCCATATTTGTGCAGGTAGTTCTTTGACCATCTTTCTGCTTTCACAATAAAGATTCCCACATGAATGAGCTTACCAAATCAAAACACTGAGCTTTGTTCTAGATACACTGATCGCAAACATTTTACACTAAATCAGCAGACAGATTGACTTTCTTGTGCTCATTCTATTCACAAGCAATTGCCAGTGAATTCCCTTTTTTTATCAATTAATCTTTGGCCCATCAGGATGCATCCTTCCGATGTTGGCTGTTCTATCAATCCTCACATCAAAATTGTTCATGGCAAGAACTTTTGGCCTAAATGATCACTTGATCAGGATGCCTTTTTGTTGGTTTTATCTAGTGTTTTACTATGTTCTTATCACGACAGCCTTGATTTTCTATATCCTGGTTCATTATGGTGAGTACATGGTGAAATACATGTCATTTGTGGTATGATCTTATTGTCATAGTTTGTTAGTGCATTTATGTTTTGATATTCGGTTATGACTATGTATGCCTCACTCAGGGTAGGATTCATGCATCTAGAATCCCTCAAGAGATCTAGATGTATTGCATCTCCTCATGAGTGACATTTCATAAGATCCATCATACCTAATATCTTGCATTTTTGTTCCTAATAGCCTATTTTTCTGAGAGTCTAGTCCACGCAAAGGAACCATGTCACTTGTGTTTTCTAGCACATGGTGCATAACTCCTTTTGCAATATCAAACTAGGGTGTGCTCTCCAACATTAACACGGTATGAATCCCACTATCATCATGTAGTTAGTCTTTGCATTGTAGTTAGGTCATGTTGCATTATGATTTTTCTCTTGGCAAAGGTTTCTATTTATTCTCCTATTCAGTCACCTAAGTGATTTTATTAGACCTATTTTGATACACACAAAAACAATGTCTTCATCTGTCTCATATTGCATCCATTCACTATAGTTGCATTGTTCATTACTTATTATCAATTGCATTGTTCATTATCCATTGCATTGTTCATTTTAGTACATTAATAATTATTCATTTAATTAGTTGCATTGTTCATTTTAGTACATTAATCATTATTCATTTAATCAGTTGCATTGTTCATTTTAGTACATTAGTCATTATTCATTACATCATTTGCATTTGTTCATTAAGTTCATTAATCATTATTCATTAAATTGTTCATTTAGTTCATTAATCCTTACTCATTTATAGTTTCATTATTACTCCCTTTATTAATCATTATCAATACACATTGTATCATCTTAAAATGGAAGCACTTCCATTTGGATGAGTTTAGCACCCTCTTTTAATTTGTTTTCATATTAGATTTGCATATGTGTTTGATTAGGTGAAATTAGGGTTAGGATCTTGTGGATCCTCCTAGATTTCCCTCTCCATGGCTCTTTTCTCTAGGTAGGACCTATGTATTATTCCTCTTGGGCCTCATCCTACTCTCTCTCTTGGCCTCTAGGCCTTCTTAGCATTCTGATTCATTCCCCCACTTTACTAGGTCCTCGGCTGACCTGGGAGCCTTTTTGCAACATTCTAGAGACCTGCCTAAAACCTCAAGATAGGGTCAAGGTCGACCCTAACCTAGGTTAGGGCTGAGGTCAACCCTGACCTAGGTTAGGGCCGAGGTTGACCCTGTCCTAGGATAGGGCTGAGGTTGACCCTGTCCTCTGCTAGGTATGGGTCCCCACTTTCACACCCGGAGCTTATCGGGGTCTGGAACTTAAAATAGGTCCTTAAGTTCGGATGCGGAAGTGCTTTCTCTGATATTTGAATTATTATGTTTCCTCCTTAGTTGGAAATTATAATGGGACCATGATTCAAGAAGAGATTTGGATTTGGATCCCTTGCATTGCCCTAGGAGACCTATATTGAGATCTCTATATAAACACTCTCTTTTGCCTTCATTTGATCATGAGATGAAACGAAATCGAGAGATAACATGATGAAATGATGATGCAAAAAAGCAAGAGGATCATATAGAAGGACAAAATCTAAGAAGACATATCATTATCTTCAATCAAGCATTTTCAAGGACAAGCTATGGTGGATCTTCATTGAAGCAAGAAGGAATTCTTTTTAGATCTACTATTTTCAACATTCAAGCATTCAAAGGACATTATCATGGGGTAGAAATTATGGATTGTGAGTTGATAGGAATACTTTAGCCTTGGGGGCTTGGTATTCTTTCTTTGTCATATTCAAATCTATGCATCGCTTTCTCATTTCCATGTTGTGTTAGGATTATTAATCTAGAAGATTAGATCTTGATATTGTATGTTTAAAGACTCTTTTCAAAAGAGCAATACACACACACTATACTTTCTATATTCAGCTATTTGTGGAGGTGGAAACCACCAAAACAGGGGTTTGACTAAGGAAAAACCCTATATAGCCACCCCAAAACCCCTTTTTTAGATATTTGCAGGTGCAGGACAGCGGATCTGGGACCAAATCTGGATACCCTTTTCAGTTTTCTTTCGGACGGAGTGAACAAGGACACTTTCAGACCTCTATAGGATAGGGTTGGCATTTGTGGTACAGGGTCAAATTTTTTCATAAGACAACATTGGAACGGAAAAATATTTCTGGGTTTTGTTCGTCTCTGCGTTCTGGTTTGGGATAAACTGTCAAATTTTCTAGAAACGGTCTATAGAACTCAGAAAATGAGTTTTTATGAATCAGCTATGATATGAGGTAGGTATCTTATTCCCCTATTCTTTATATGCTCTTTTCCATCCTTTTAATCAATATATTTAAGTGTAAAATAGTGAATTTGGACTTAGGATCTCTTTCCTCTTTATGCACATCTTACCTTGGAGATCCCTAGCATAAAGCAACCCAAATTTCTCCTTTACATTTTGGTGAACCCGCGATAGACAACTCTTTCTTTTCTTTGGTGTTAGAGTTAAATTTCATATTAGATCTTGCATGAACATAGAAATAGATTTCTTTTTCTTGCATATGTATTTCAAATATAAAAATATTTATAAAAATTACAAAATCACTTTAAAATACAAAAACATTTACATTTTTCATGCTTGTAGTATTTCCTTGTGCTTAACATGTATGATTTTTGTTTTGAATACTTTGATGAAGATCTTTTTGTGCAAAATGATAGATCCCTTAATGAGGTACATGGAAGTGAGAATGCCAATAGTTTGAATGAGATCCTCATGGATCCTATTCCTATTTCATCCTCCTCCAAAACTTCTGCAATTGACCTTTACAATAGAATGTATGCATGGCTACCTTCATACACCTCTATTTGCAACATTGAGACACCTAAAATGATATTTAATCAACCTTTAATGACTATAAAAGGATGTCCTTGAATGACTATTAAGGGTAAACCTAGAGATCCTTTGGATTTCGTTGATAACATGGATTCTGTTTCGCATGCTTATCGCACATGAAATAATCCTCAACCTACTGTCCCAACAACTTTACCTCCTTCTCAACCTGTGCTTCCTCAAGCACCTAGGTTTCCTTCTTCCTTTAAGGAATATGACTTGGTGGAATGGTTATGTGCTACTCTAGCTAAGATATCTTTATGGGAATTACTGCAAACTTCTCCTACATATCATGAGGTGTTGCAAAAAGCTTTATCTAGTCTCCCTACTCCGCCTCCTAATCAAGAGAACATTAATTCATTTTTGGAGTGCATGCATACTATGCCTTTTGTACCTCCTATTGTGTTTTACGATGATGATTTACCTACTATTGAGGTGCAGAATCAATATGATGCTCTTATGGTTGTTGTCTCTATTAACCAAAATATCATTTGTAGAACATTGATTGATAATGGATCTGGGCTTAAATTTTGTAGCATAGATATGCTTAAAGCAATTAAAGTTGATCTTACAACTATTCAACTAGATAATATTCCTATCCATGGATTTGACAATATTGCAAAGAAAACTTTGGGTATTATCACATTACCTATTAAAGTTGGTCATGTGCTTCTTTACACTCCTATCCATGTTATGCCTGGACCACTCAACTATAACCTTCTATTAGGAAGACCTTGGTTACATACTATGCATGAGGTTCCTTCTAGTCTTCATCACAAGGTTAGGTTTATTTATAACAATCAAATGTACACACTACATGTGGATGATACACCAAACCCTTTCTTGAATGCAGAGCACGCTAAGGTTTCTGAACCTATTCAACCAAAAAAACAACCCGAACAACCCTTGGAAGTTAAACAAGATGAGATTCCATCCTCTTCCCTGACAGAGGATGATTGGGGAACATTGGATTTCAATCCTACTTTTATAGGAGAATATAAGGTATTGGATTTGGAATTTATGAAAGAACAAACTGAGTTTGAGAGACAAGTCTTTATTCCTTCTCTGCTTTCTGAGGATTTAAAAAGTAACTTTGTTGTTGCTTCTCATGATGAAACAATTTAGACAATAAAACTAGATTGCTATGAAATTGTGACATATGCTGCTCCTTTAACTCAATTTTATATGGCTGACATGTATGGTTTCGGTTATCACTTACTCAAGAAATCACGATTCAACAGAAAAGATTGTGGTAAGTATGAACAAGGTATAAGAGTACCCCTGGATAATGATGGTTATGATTATACTTATGGCTTAGGATTCAATCCTTATAGACAACCCTCAGCTTTTCCTCTTAATGTTAATCATATTTTTTGTGGAAATTTGAAATTGGTTAATCCTCTTCTCCTGGACATGGACCAAAAACCTAGGTTGGATATCTTTCCTGAGGATGAATCCCTCACTAATTTTTTAGGGGCTTATCAAGATCTACCTACATTTCATCATAAAAGAAGGAAACTGTATTGCCTAAACAATGAATCCTATTTTGGAGATCATGATGAATTGGATATTTCCCCTTTTCCAATAGATTCTCCCATACAAAGTAATTTATTAATAACTGAGACCATTAATGTTCAAGTGGATGAGAATGATGTTGAAAAAACAATCAAAATTGGGAAGTGTTTGACTCAAGATGAACATGATCAATTGGTTTCTCTCTTACTCAAATATAAGGATATCTTTTCTTAGAAATATTCAAACATGCTTAGTATTGATCCCAAGATTGTCACTCATAATATTTTCCTTAAACCCAATGCAAAACCTGTGAAACAAAATATTTGTAAGATGAATCCTGACATCGCTTTACTGGTAAAAGCTGAAATTGAAAAATTACTAGGTGCTGGATTCATCCACTCTATTGATTATTCTGATTGGATTTCCAATATTGTGGCTGTTTCCAAGGGAGAAAATAAAATAAGAATGAGCACTGATTTCTGAGACTTAAATCAAGCATCCCTAAAAGATGGCTTCCCGTTACCTAATATTGACATGATTGTGGATTCCACAGCAGGTCATGCATTATTATCTTTTATGCATGGGTGTTCAGGTAATAATCAAATCTTTATTCCTATTGAGGATCAACTTAAGACCACATTTATTACACCTTGGGGGACATTATGTTGGGTCATGATGCCTTTTGGATTAAGAAATGCAGGAGCTACTTATCAACACGCCATGACTTTGATTTTCCATGATTACATTCATAAGATTTTGGAAGACTATGTGGATGATATCTTGGCAAAATCCATACAAAGAGAAGATCACGTGCTCATTTTAAGACAAATATTTGATAGAATAAGGAGTTACAACATGAGGTTAAATCCTAAGAAATGTGCTTTTGGAGTTTATTCTGGCAAATTATTAGGATTCATTATCTCTAAGTGAGGCATAGAAGTTGATACTAAAAAGATTGATGCTATTGTTAACATGCCTCCTCCTAATAATATTTCTCAATTGCGTAGTTTACAAGGTAAAATACAATCTATTCGCCACTTTGTTTCTAACCTAGCTGATAGGACTGTTCCTTTTACCTCTTTACTTAGAAAGGATACTTCTTTTTCTTGGAATCAAGAATGCAAGAGATATTTTGAGCAATTTAAGGAATATCTTGCTAATCCTCCTATCTTACAACCTGCTCAATTCAATAAACCCTTTTATTTATATACTTCTACCACTTCCAATGCCATAAGTGCATTTTTAGCCCAAAATGATAGTGACAAAAAGGAAAGACTGGTATACTATATTAGTCGGACCTTGTTAGATTATGAAACACGATATACACAATTAGAATGACAATGCTTATCCTTAGTTTATGCTTGTCAAAAACTCTGGCATTACTTGCTCAATGTTGAAGTCAATGTGATAGTTAAATTTGATCCTTTAAAACACCTTTTCTCAAAAACCGATCTCTCTGGTCGATTAGCAAAATGGGTGATGTTGCTCACAGAATTTGATCTC
>MU227831.1:2325633-2340687 GCA_018584345.1 Thuja plicata | reverse complement strand
GAGGCCTTTGTCAAGAGCAAATCATCTCCATTTTTATGCATTGTTATCATGTTAAAATAGCTTTAGAATTCTTAGTTCATTGTTCATGTTCATGCTTTAGTTCATAGTTGAATCTAGATATTACATGTTAGGATTAATGGAATGAATTTAGTTTTCTTTCATTAGATCTTTCATATCATTCTTAGTATAGTTTGCATCATTTTTATACATATGATGAGTAGCTTGAGACAATTTCTTCATACTTTTTCTTGAGTTCTTCATCCATCCATTAGTTTGCATTCTAGTTTCATCCACCAATCAATCATAGTGGGATTATTTTATGTACTTAGTATAGATCTGAAAATCTGCAAATAGAGTTGTATTTGATTCAAATCATTGCTGTATCATTTTAACCATTGTTACAGAGAAATCTCTTAACCGAGTAGGACTTAACAATATTTATTATGACATTCAATGAATGTTGATAGTTTTCTTGTTGACCCTATAATGAATGATTGATCAACAGAGAATTGATAGTTATAAATCCTCTAACCAGGTCACACCTAACAGTGTGCATTGTAACCTTTAACAGGGTTGGCTCTTCACCGAGATCACTTCAGAAGAGTGAATTATTTTGGGTTACCTGTCCTAGGTGGTTTTTCCCTTAGCAGGGTTTCCACATTAAAAATATATGTGTTAATGTGTATGGATGTTTTGGATTGTTATCTTTCTTTATACATTACTTTATATGCATTGATCAGTAATCATAGTATTGATTTATTGCTACTTGGTAGATGAGTTTGTAGATGAGTTTGAAATTAAGTTTGAGATCATAGATCATATTTCACCCAGTTGATTTACATGTTTGAAATTGTTTTTATATACATCTGGGAGTATTTGGGACTATAGGATAATTGGAAATAAATAATTCACCCCCCTCTTAGTTGTCTAACAATCCAATCCAGATATGGGAATAATTTCTATAGAAAGAGTATGGGGGAAATTAGTTAGATTGCCCCCACTAAAATAACCTCTCTCATTTCTCTTCTAAATTTATGAGCATGTTTGCAAGTGGCCTAATAAGAATATCATAAAGGTTTTAATTTATGGAAGAACTACTTATTGGCATGGTCACTTGGAGTACATTCCAATTTTGGAGATTGTGTTTAGAAAAATGACTAAGTCCAAGAAGCAATTTACAGGGTATGTTACACTATTTTAACTAGTGAGCACAGTATGTGATGAGTTAAGTCCTGTGAGCTTAGAGAAATGTATTATGTGATGTAGTAGACCTCTAGTTAAGGTTTCTTTTATTTTGGATTTGACTAGAGAGAGGTACAGCTTGTTGAATTCATGCAAAAGAACCTAAAGATTATAGATCTTTCATATACATGAATGAAGGAGAGCCCAAAAGTTTACCTGAACCAGAAAAAGAAGCTATTGAGCAACAAATTGGTGCTTCCGAGTAACAACAAGAAAATTTTGAGTCACAGAAAGACATTTCCAAGCATTATGAGGTAACTATCGAGCAATCTGAGGAAGAAGCAGAGACACAAAATGAACCTAAAGAGAATTTGCATGATGAATTTGAAGAAGAACAATAAGGGGAAAGGAGACCAGAGCCTACACTAGCAAAATATGTAAGAAGAAATCATAATCCAGATTAGATCATTGGAGGAAAATATTCAGAGGTCATGACAAGAAACAAATTGAAAAATCAGGCATGTTTATTATGTGAATTTGAGACTAAATCAGTGAAAGATTCTTTGGATAATGAATATTGGATACAGGCCATGAATGAAGAAATTGAGAAAATAGAGAAGAAAAAAACCTAGACACTAGTACCTAGACCAAAGGAAAATAATGTTATTGGAACCAAGTGGTTATTTAGAAATAATCTGAATGAGCATGGAGAATTAATAAGAAACAAGGCTAGATTGGTATGAAAAGGTTATGCACAAGAAGAAAGCATTTACTATGGTGAGATGTTTGCCCCAGTTTCTAGATTGGAAGGAGTTATAACTCTACTGGCTTTTGAAGCTTACAAAGGATTCAAAGTATATTAATTGGATGTCAAATCAGCATTTCTGAATGGAATACTAGAAGAAGAGGTATACATTGAACAAGTTGAAGGATTTTTTGATTCAAGAAAGAGGAATATGGTTTGCAAGATACATAAAGAGTTGTATGGATTGAAGAAAGCCCCTAGAGCATATTATGAGAGATTACACAATTACTTTGTCAAAATTGGCTTTACAAGGAGAAATCACAACAATAATTTGTACTTGAAGACTGAACAAGGTAAAGGGATATTGTTAGCTGAAATATTTGTTGATGAGGTCATATTTTGAGGACAAGATGCTTTATGCCAAACATTTTCAAATGAGAAGCAAACTGAATTTGAGATGTCTATATTTGGAGAGATCAAATTTTTTGTTGGTTTGCAAGTATATCAGATGAAGAAATGTATCTACATTACTCAATCTAAATATATTAAGGAGATAATGAAAACCTTTGGCATGGAGGACTCTAGACCTATAAGTACACCTATGGCTACTAGACAGAAACTATCAAATGTTGATGAGACAAATGAAGTCAAGCAAACCTTGTATAGGTCAATGATTGGAAAGCTATAATATGTTGTTAATTCTAGACCAGATATTGCATTACCAGTTTGGATTGTTGCAAGATTTTCTGCAAATTCTAAGGATAGTCACATGATGGAAGTGAAAAGGATACTGATATATCTGAAGGGAACATAGGATTATGGATTATATAATAAGAAGAATGAGAAGTTTGAATTGAAATTTTATACTGATGAAAATCGGGCAGGTAATGTTGATGACAAAAGGAGTACAAGTGGTGGCATATTCTTTCTAGGAAAGAGATTAGTATCTTGGACAAGGAATAAACCTAACTATATTTCTCAATCTATAGAAGTTGAATATGTTGCAGTAGTAGTTAATTGTTCAAACATAATGTGGATCAAGAAATTGTTGAAAGGAATGAAGGAAGAGATCACTGAACCAGTTGTTATTTTATGTGATAACATAAGTGCTATCAATATATCAAAGAATCTTGTGATGCACACAAAGACCAAGAATATTTCTATCAAGTGTCATTACTTGAGAGAGTTAGTACAAGATAAATTATTTAGACTGGAATATGTAAATACAAAGGAACAGTTAGAAAATATATTTACTAAGGAATTACCTAAGGATGCTCATGAGTATTTGAGAGGTAAATTAGGGGTTATTCCCCCAGCTAAGGCTAACTAGGATCACATGGAGTGATTTCATCAAATGTATTACACAAAATATCTGAAAATTTGATGCAAAGGTGTTCACACTTTAGGAGTTGCCTAAAGTTGTGAACAGTAGTGCACAAGATGTTGATCAATCATAAGCAAGATGACAGAGGGAGAATAAAGCTCAGAAATTTGATATAGAGATGTCTACATAGTGAAGATGTATGACTTTGGCATTGTTATCAAAGAGGGAAAATCAGTAATGAAACAAAGAAGGAATATGCTATGAGGGATATATTCAATGAGAAGACACAGAGGGAGATAGGCTACACAGATAAATTTATCCAAGAGGGAGCTGATATTTTTATTGGAGAGAATCATAAAAAAGCTAAGGACATTAAAGAAAAATCTGTTAACACAAAACATATTTTTTGGAATGTTTGGTAACCTTGCATGTGTTGTTTACATGTAGTGTTTTCCATCAATGCCAAAGAGGGATATTGTTGGAAGCTACAACTAAAATAATTGTTATATTTCCATTGATGTCAAACCTTAACTAGTAAGATAGTTTCTATCTTGTAAAGTGATATATCAATTGATTGATGAAGAAGATTTAAAAGAGGAGATAACAAGAAGACCTAGTGAAATGGTTGAGTTATGTGAAACTAGAATGGGTACTTGATGAGATTACACCTTGGAAAGGTAATATATTTTTTTATCTATAACGCCAAGTGAATATTGGAAGACTAAAAGTTTAGTCTTGATCGAGTAAAAGAGAAGAATATTAAGTAACATATGTTTGTGTTGAGTGATGGAAGTGTCAACTGAGAACCAATACATGCTGAGAAAATATAGTGTCGACCAAGCATCAGTATTTACTGAGTGTTTGTATTTACCTAGTTATCTAGTGATGACCGAGTGAAAGAATACAGTGATGACCAAGTGTTAGTATTTTGACAGTTTGAGGAAGATTTGAGATCCTAGCTGACATAGTTGAATTAGTGGGATATGTAAAGTATATTTAAGATAAGGATGATCATTGTGGAGAATTAAATGAGAATTTAATATATGTTTAATGGTTTTTATGTATAGATTCAAGAAGGATTTTTTAGATGTAATCTACAAGGTACAAGGAGAATGAAATGTTGGAAGGATTTGTTGGATCTGAAAAAACCCTAAGATCTATGCTGATGATTAAGAAAAAAATATTGAGATACCTAATCAGAGAGATATAAGTTTAACCTAATTGCAGGTTATGGGTATGAGGTTGATTTAGTTGATTTGAAAATCTAAGAAAAAGGCTGAGAAGGCTGAGAAGAGTAGTACATGACTGTACAATGGTAATTTCTTGATGTATTTCCAAGTAGATGTGAGTAATAGAGATGATAATGGAGGCTAGTCATTGAATTATCATTTGAGCAAAAGTGGTTCTGTATTTGCAAACTAAGTTGTATGTTTTAGATCAAATATTTTGTTACTTTCTAACCATTATATCAGTAAAAATCCTTTTAACCAAGGTTGACCTAACAGTCATATTGTAAATCCTTTAATCAAGGTGGAATTCTAATGGAATGATCTAAGTCCTCTAACAAGGCTCTCTTTTAACAAGGTGATTAAATCCTTTAATAGAGTCACATTTAACAGTGTGTATTGTAACCTTTAACAAGGTTGGCTCCTCATAGCGCTTACTTTAGAAGAGTGAAAAATTGGTAGCATGTTACTGGTGGTTTTTCCCATATTGGGTTTCCACATTAAATCCTAGTGTCATACTTGTGTGAATTTTATTTGATGTGTTGTACTATTAAGATTTTTATATTCTGCAACTTGATTAATTTAGGACAGTGAACTGCAAGTTTATGTTACTGATTATATGTTATAGAGGCCAAGTGGATTGTTGAGTAGATCTAAGTTGGTTGAAGTATTTAAAATTTCAATTGGTGCATCTAGACCTGAGGATAACTAATTCACCCCCCTCTCATTTATTCTAAATCATTCTAACAGTCTCATGTTGCCCGAGTGACAGGAAGCTTCCTTATAGACCAATTACGAAAAATATGTCAATGTATGGAAATCACAAATTAGACTGTAATAACCAATAATGTAATCAAGAATCTGAAAAATTATAGTAACCATAAGTATCTCTGTTGTCACAACTATTACCATAATGTCCAAATGTAAAATCTCAATTATATATACACAAAACTTCCTGATGCAAATAACACTTCACTTCTTTTTGCTAGAGTGATGATAGATTCCACATATGCATAGAAATCTCTTCTAGTCCAATAGTGTAATAGTAATGTCCATAGCATACTAAAACATTAATAAATCAAACTCTTCCTTCTTTGAAAACTCACAATGTAGATAAATACTATCTTACTGACTCATATCTGTCTCCAAATAAATTATATTGTCTTACCACATGGTAAAAAACATTGGTAGTCCTTGATTAACAGTGCAGTATATACAAGAATGTCTCATGTATGTACCCTATAATAGTATGAAGATAATAACACTAATACCATAAAACAACTCTAATACTCTAGTCAACCACATTCTGTCAATAAGAAAATCATTTTTAGAATAACTTATAGGGGGGGCATGAATCAGTGGCCTCAAAAATTAATCCAATAAATCAACCCAAAACTTTATACCACAAATATAAAACCTCTAGTTATCTTCAGTCCTACAAGATGTATGCCTTGTGTGAATCTAACATGTATGTAATTCTTGGTGTTTATACTTTTTATCCTTTCCTTAAGCTTTACCGAATAGCAGTCTATCTTTTCTTAACCTTTATCAAAATATAGTAAATAACTTAGTGTTTACTGATCAATCATGTTTTAGTAATGTGTAAAGAAAAACATCAAAGAAATGAACCATATACACATTTGACACATGTATTTTTAATGTGGAAACCTTGTTATGGGAAAAACCACTTGGGATCGGTAACCCAAAATTTTCACTCTTTTGAAGTGAGATCAGTGAAGAGCCAACCTTGTTAAAGGTTACAAATACATTGTTAAGTGTGACCTTGCTAGAGGATTTAAAACTAATAGTTTGTCACTTGAAATCTAGAATTCACTATGCTATCTTCATGAGAAACCTTTTGATACTCCTTGGGATGTATCTCAATAGATAAACAATGGTTAAATCCTACTCTGTTAAGATATTTTATGAATCAATGGTTAAACTGAAACATTATATGATCTGTTCATAAATACAAATTTAATCTTGCAGATGTTTAGATCTATTATAAGCTCATAATACCTCTTCTGATCAATGATTCTCTTATTTTCATTTTCTCCACTTCTTTCTGCTTGGTGAATACTATTGCTTCTCTGTTGGTCGGTGTCCGCAGAAATCTTAGCTCTGTTCTTCAGCTTGTTTGATCAGATCTATATGAAGACTTCTTATCTTCACCAGAATTCTCTTTAGCATTCCTCCTTTTTTCATAATGAATATCTTGTCTCTTTTATAGACGTGATTTAACCGTTTCTAAGTCCTTGTCTTTCTTATTCTTGACATGATCCACAAATCTTGTCATTCTTTCTTTAAATCTTTCTTTAGTCGTATCGTGTAGATTTCTCCTTGACAACGGGAATAAAACTAGCTTTAAATCTCTTGCTTATCTTTATCTTTTAACTGGTCGATGAAAACAATGTAATCAAATAGTTAACTCTATTTTTAGCTCCTACCAGCTCAGTATTTTGTCATTTTTAAACTTCAACTCTGATCTGCATTTAACTCCTTGTTTGCTCGGTCTTGACTTCTGTTGTCCTTGGGCATTTCTGTCCTTCGGAGTTATCTATCTATCAAGCAACACTATGACCTTTAGTTCTTCTCGGGTATCACTTTGGTTTTTCTCGGTAAAGCTTGCTCGGGTATCTTGTTTGGTTTACACTGTGACTCTTCTTGGGGTTCTCTATCCATCAGCGTGCACTGTCCATCGATGTTTGTTGTCACTTGGTGTATACTGAACTTTTATGTATTACTGATAACATAACCTTTATCTCTTTGGTATTTGAAGTCTTTGACAATATGTATATAGTTAATCAGATCACATCAAGTTGACATCAATGACAATACAATACATTAATTGATTTAATGTCTTTCATTAACTTTCTGAATCTCGATGATCATCAAATTTGTCATTTTCAAACATTCAATTAGTTATATTTCATCAAATCATAATATTAAAGTATCAATGGCATTAACAAAGCTATATCAAATGACATCAACAAAGCTACATCATGCTCAACAACTCTGTTAGTCATACTTCCTTTTTGACATCTGACATATACCTTTTGACATCAACGAAAAAATGTAAAAGTCAACAAAAATTTTGTAATCCCCATCTTATTCCCAAAATCAATTCCTTTTTGTGGAAACTATGCACAAAAAAATAATCACATAAGATAATATCATCCAGCATGGATTTCAGCTACCTAATCATTGTGTATTATGCAAACATCAGGAGGAAAACATTCCTCACCTACTAATCCATTATAATTTTACACAAGACCTATGAAATATGGTATTGTAGAAGCTTCAAATTCTTTGGGTTGTTAATGAAAATGTACACCAATTTACGATGGATTGGTTGGGGAATTATCATAACCCTCTTATTATACAATTATAGAAGTAGATCCCACACACCTTGGTTTACACATATGGAAGTAGAGGAACCACAAGATCTCTCATGGAGTAGAAAATTTAACTGAATAAGTATTTAGGTCCTTCTTAAAACTATTTATGGACAATATCTCATCTACTACCTAGTGTTACCCTTCCTTTCCTCCTACTCAGCTAGATGACATAATTGCTAGAATTTGGATCCTATCTAACTCTAATGAAAAGTTTGATAGTTTTAAAATATTGAGAAGGAGAAACACTCAATGGATCCCTCCTAGACCTAGGTTGTTCAAGTTAAATTTTGATGAGTCTGCGAGACAACCCCAGGGAAATTATATGGTGCGGGAGTTATAAGGACATGCTTTGGTAAGAAGATGGAAACTTATAGTGGTAATATTAAGATAAAGATGAATAATAAATCTAATGGGATGACGCTTATATGGGGTCTTAAAAATTCCCTCTCAATTGGGATTAAGGTGTTTTCTATAGAAGGTGATTCTAAACTCATTGTTGATGTTGCCAAAGACTTGTCTAGAGTAAACTAGTCTAGTAAAGTGATTGTGGGAGATATCCACAAACTTTTGTTGGGCCTTTTTTTTAAAAAATTAACCATTTTTAAAAGAAGGGAATATGGTTTTTGATTCCATGGATATGTTGGGCTATCATGCTGAATAATTAAGATGTTGAAGGAAGAAATAATCCCTTCCAAATAATGTTCAAAATCTCTTGAGGGGAGAGATCTCAATTACCAATGTTGATGGATGGCATTTTACCTTTTTCCACTATGGATTCTACTATGTACAACCATGTTTTGGAAATGGGATTATAGAGGCATTACTTTTGAAGGCTCAAAGGAGGAAACTTTTAATTTGAAAATTAATTTGAATGGAGAGTGGGTCACTTGAAAATAGGACATGTTGACGTGGACTAGCCAAAGGGATTTCTATGGTCAAGTCATATTTAGTAATATCAAGCTGTGTATGTGGAAAGGGTTAGATTGTAGGAACCATGTGAACCTTAAGGAGGGTCTTGTACTAATGAGATGGCATCATTTCATGGTGATGCGCACTTGATTAATTAATGAGTACCTTTTATTTATTAAAAGGGTGCAAATATCATATACTATGGGAAAAAGGTCTTTGTGCATTGTGAATTTTTTTTTGCACGAGCAGAGTATTTTGAAGGGATAGAAAATGATTATACCCAATTTGGCACACAAGGCTTAAAATTATATTTTAAATGTTGATTTTTAACAACATGTTTCCCTAATTGTGTACAATTTTGTGATTTTAAAACTTGGGTGGGCCTCTTTGCAAATATTTTCTCCACATTTCTTAGGAATGATAGGCATTATGTTTGCATTGAGCTTGATAAAAGCATGACAAATTTAAAAATGATATCACTGTGTGGCATATTTGTAAAGAGTGGGGGGTTTATGAGATTAGTGAGTCCATTAATGGCTATGATGAGGGTATTTCAATTCAATTAGCTACCCCCTAGGAGGATAGGTGGGTCATGGTAAGAAGGATTTCTTTTGAAATCATCAAACAAGTGATAGCATAGGCTACTAAGATATTCACAAAGGGAAAAAAGTGGAAGAAAACCAATCAAGTGGTAGACAGTGAAATCCTAAATATATTCTTCAGATGGAATGAATATTTTTTCTAGATGCATGGTGATTATTAAAGGGAGTAATTGTCGCCAGCGCGGAGCTTGGTTGGTCTCATGATCATAAAATAATTTACCTTAGAAGGTTGATTTACAGTATATTATTTCTATCATATGCCACTTCTAAACCACTTTAGGAACCATGACCTCATTTCATTCTTTTATTTATTTTTAAACTATCTTGATATATCTATTAAGGAAGCAATGGAGGTTTCCAACATTAGGGAAAAAAATCCCAATCCTCTACACCAAAGTTTGATTTATAGGTAGTATAGTTTTCACCTGGATCTTTGTCCATTGAAACCTAGTATTATCCAAGAAGCCCACAACTCAAGCTCCTCCTCCACCTGTCAACATCGTTAATTATCCTAGAAAAAGTAAAAATCAGTGCATATGCCATCTTGGTACCTCAAAACTAGCCTCTAGGGAAGGTTTTCCTGAAACCCCCACACTATCTATGAATGCTACAAAACTTCATGGTTTAAAAACTAAAGCTTCTAAAACTTTGACTGCTCATGAGAGGAAAGGAAAAAATACCTTCCCCTAGTTAAAAATCCTAAATTCTCCATTGAATATGTGTTAATAAAGGAGGAAGATGAGGCTAGGAAGAATATAAAAGCAATTCACAAAGATCCCATATGATAGCGACATGATTTGTGGATAAGGGTAAAAATGCAAAGTTGGTTGAATATGATTCAAAGGAGGAGGTACATGATCAAGGGAGTGGGATACATGTGGAGAAGGGTGAGAAGGACAAGAATAATAATGATGAAGGAGGTTAAATAGAAACCATTGACAGTCTAGAGAAATCTACAACTAATAGCTCCACCCATATTTTTGGGAGTTTGAAAATGAAGCATGTAGAATTAATTGGGGACATGATGTTTGAGGAGGAGAATATTAACATGACTATAGTAAAAGGAAATTATACTGACTGCTAAACTGTGGCCACTAAGTTGATCATGTTGAAGAATGAGTTATTAGGGTTAAAGACCAAGATTCTCAACCTAGAAAGGAAGATGGTGATTATCTCAAGATTCGTCCTCCATATGATGCATAGTTCAACAACTTCATTGTATGTGATGAAAAGAAGGTACTAGGAAAGGACGTTGAGAGTGAAGGAAAATATAAGGAACTATTCAACTTCCTTTTATATGACTAGATCCATGTGTTCCATCAATAAGAATGTAACATAATTTCTATTGGACATGCATAACTCTCTCTGGATCTTTTTTTTTTTTAATGTTCTTATTTGTCTGTAGGGGATTTTGGTTATAACGCCTTTTATTTTATTTTTTGTTGGTAAATTGGACTATGGTTCCAGTATGAACATCTTATTACTTTTTAGTTTTTCTCTTGGCTTATTTGACTTTGGTTCCAAGGTCAATATTTCTTTTACTGATAGCGTACTATTAATTTTTTATATCAATATGTTGTTGGACTATGTGTTATCAATTATAGCTTACAATTAGCTATTTTTTCTCTATTAATAATTTTTTATGTTGAATTGATATTAGTGGGATGTAATTGCTAGTTCTTAGCGACATCTTTGGGTCGTGCTTTTCTAAATGATAATACCCTTGAGATAAAATTTGGAAGCCAGTGAATTTCACACCAATATTATCCTCTTATCTTTGTCCTCCCAACCCCTTAAAGTGATAATTTTGATAAGAGCCTTATAACTTTCAAACAACATTTTGTTAACAATAATGTTTAAAATATCCAAGCTAAAACTAAATAGTTTATGTGTTGAATTTAAATAGTTAATTAAAATATAATATTACAAAAGAGAAAATATCATATTAATTCATAAACACTTATTAGTACCTACAAAATTATGATAATTTTGTTGAACATTCCAAATAACTAAGAGGTGGGGTGAATCAGTTATTCAAAAACACTTTCTAAAACTTTTAGTATGTCAGTAAACTCACAAATCATACAAATGATAATGATTGTTATATCAATATTAACTTATATTCTACTAGAAACCACATCAAGAAATCATAACAAATGTAAACATGAAAGAACAAAGCCACAAACTCAAAGAACATCAAAATTTATGTGGAAACCCAAACTAGGTTATGTAGAGCCCTTCGATCTAGGTAGTTCAACCTTAAAAAGATAGGTTCCTCAACCCTCTAAAAGGGGATTATCTTAGACAAGGGACTCCACACCTTTAAACTACCTTTCCCAATCCAAATACAAACAATATCAATGAATAAATTCCATTGTCTAACACCATGTCAAAGGCCAATCAATCCTTTGACTTATTTCTCATCGAGGTGTGCTAGGAAGGAAACCTTGTGATTAGGGAGTGGACATGGTTTCCTATTATTTTATATATCTTATTTTGGTCATACCATGGGGCTTCTAGAGTTAAAATTTCCTTCTTGTCAGTAGCATCATGGTTTTCCCATTTAACCGATAACTGTTGGCTACTGATAGTTGACCTCCTTATGCCAATAAGTCGTACTGATAAGTCTTGTGAAGTATTCCCTATTTCTGATAGTTAATACTTTCTATTTTAAATACATTCAATCCCATATTGGATTCAATTTATCCACTTTCAAAGTCCTCCCACACACTCAACCTACAAAAACTATGACTAAGCACATGGTTATGCTTGGCCTAGGGCTTGGTGTTACTAATAGGTTTTGATGACTTCCAATCCCAAAACTCTAGAATATTACAAAAAAATTCCCTCACTTGCATTACCCAAGTGGTTGTGGTGATCCACTGGTGAGATTTCAACTTAGGTTCATTTATGTATGGAACCCTTATTCTGAACCCAAACGGGTTACTGACATGAAATCAATCAACAACCTCTTTAAATGAATCCTCCAAAACCCTACACTAGGTTTGTTAGAAATTTATCTTAGAGAAAGTTCTCTCCTTTTATATATTTGCAAGTTATTTAATCATATCTTAGAGAAAGTTCTCTCCTTTTATATATTCAAGTTGTAGCAATTATCCCCAAATTTATGTAAGATTTTGCAAGGTCCAATCTTTCTCATATGTAACTTAGTGTGTTTTACTTTATGCAATCTACCCTTTTTTAAGTAAGCCCATACTTGATCTCCAACCTTGAAATTGATGTGTCTCCTCTTTTGATATGCTTGTATTTTATACTTTTCTATGTTAGACTTCGAAGTCTCTTTCACCTATTCATGAACATGCTTGATGAATTCTACTAAGTCTACCCCTTGGGCACTAGTTTTGAAATTAGTAGGCAAGTCCCTTAACTCCATCACCCCTCTAGGATGAATGCCATAGTTTATCTGATAAGGAGTTTTACATGTTCTGTTGTTTATAGTATCATTAAATGTGAAATCTTCATGTGGGAGAATGGAATCCCAAGATTGTGAATGTTGTTTCGTCAGATATATTAATAGATTTACCAGTGATCAATTGAGAACCTTAGTCTTCCCATCTATTTGAGGATGGTAAGAAGAGCTGAAGGAAAGGTTTGTTCCTAAATTCTCTCCAAAGAGTCCTCTAAAAATGACCCTAAAACTTCACATCTCTGTCAGAAATAATTGATGAATGTAGTCCATGTATTCTTACAACTTCTCTAAAGAACAAGTTGGTAATGTGGGATGCATCATTTGTGGTCTTGCAAGGGATAAAGTTTTCCATCTTACAAAATCTTTCTACTAGATCACAAATGTGCTATCAAATCCTTGCTTTAACCTAGGAAACCCCATAACAAAGTCCATACTTGTTAGAACGATTCAGAATAACTAAGAGGGGGGCTCAGTTATCCTCAGTTCTAGATGTACCAATTGAACTTTTAAACACTTTAACCAACTTAGATCTACTCAAAAATCCAATCGATCTCTATAGCATATGATAAGTAACATAAACTTGTAGTCCACTTTGCTAAAGTAGTCAACTTGCAAAATATAAAACTCTTAATAATACAACACATCAAATAATATTCACACAAGTATGACACCAGGATTTAACGTGGAAAACCAATATGGGAAAAACCACCAGTAAAATGATACCAATCTTTCACTCTGTTGGAATTATTGGAATGATGTACTGAGAGGGGAGGGGTGAATCAATACCTCTAAAACTTGTTATGTGGTTGGCCCATTAACCTTTGTGTCATCAGATTTTTATATTCCTATCTATATGTTTATCTTTCTTTATGTATGTGAAATCATAATATAAGTTCTTCGCATGTGTAAAAATTCAAGAAACATTCATGAAAATAAATAACACATAACACAAGATATGATATCACAGAAAATTCCTGTTAGGAAGTAAAAAATGTGGTGGGGTTGTCTACCCATAAAACTTCACTATCTGTAGATAAGAAGGGAGCTGGTTAAGTCTTACAATTTGATCACTTCTAATGATCTACCTTGTTAGGAGTATTATAGTGGAGCCCTGCTAGGATCTACTTCGTTTGAAGCTTTAGAAACATCGTTAGGTGTGCACTCTATTAAGAGATTTGTCAAAGAATTGTTAAGTCCACCTTCTACAAAAGGATTTTTGTTGTGATGCACTTGTTAGAATGCAACTAAAATATAAATGTTGATCTAATAGTGTATGCAATCTCTAATTTTTTATAACAGATCCTATAAAGCTTACAATGTATATGTAATCACCTTGAGTGATTTGAATAATACCTTGTCTTTGCTCGTCGATAGACTTGTCTATGTTCTTGATAACTTATATGATCTATTTTTGAAATTTGCATGAATTCTCTTATGCTTCTTAAATTTTTTCCATGGCTACAATCATTTATCCAAGTTACTTCATCTCATGTATTACAAATGATTGAACATCTATTTATACTAGTTTCTAGCTCTATTCTTGATTCACACTTTTCAAATTAACTCTAGATTCCAGGCTTACAACTTGACCTTGATCTTTATTTAGTTATGTTTTTGATCCATTAGGATGCTTTAAAACATTTACAATATGCTTTCTTGACCCTCAAGTAAAGTTTTAAAAAAAATAAAAACTCTAAAAATAGAATTACAATGTTTTATCTGATGTGGAAAGTCAGATGCACTTTTTATGGGTTCTGTAACTAACTGTCAGTTCTGATGGTTGGGCTGCTCTGTCAGTCTATCAGTTTTCTTTCAATCTTTTCTCTACCATTTTTTGGCTCCATCAGTGTCCCTTAATTGAGTTGTTTGTCAGGTTCCTGCCTTTTTAGCTTTGTCAGTGATGTTCACAAAACTGTATCGTCAGTAATGTCCTTTATGCTTTGTCAGTGGTTAAACTCTTGTCAGTGTTCATCGGGCAATTCTATACTTAGCATTTTCACGATAGACATTTTCATCTCGTCGGGTATGCTTGATGTCTGTCATTTATGCCTATACCGATGACCTTTATCATGTTTTTCACTTTAGGTATACTAATGGAAAAAATTAATGTTATCAATCTCCCCCTTTGACATTAGTATCAAAAACTGATATGTGCAACATACTTGATGTATTAGTATGTACACCTGTGTATACTTCTTCCTTAGTCATGAAATGACTCCCCCTATGCATATGCCAGTA
>MU227831.1:2272557-2318256 GCA_018584345.1 Thuja plicata | reverse complement strand
GTTAGAGGATTTATACAAATGACTGTTAAGTCAACCTTGTTAAAGGATTTAACTGATACAATGGTAAGAAAGTAATCATCAGTTTGTGATCTGGTACATACAACTTACTTTGCAAATTTAGATCCAACTACAGCTCTGATGTTAACTTACTGGATAGCCTGCATTGTCATTTCTATCTTCTGATCTGCTTGGAAATTTGTCAAGCAATCACACATGCAACTTTCTACTTCTGCCTTTTGCCTTCTCTGTTAGATCATGCTAAACAGTAAATCAACTATGCAAACCTTTTGCATAAACATACATTCATCCACACATAATTAATAACCCCTTTAGGTTATCATATACCTCTTTGTCTAAGTCAAATAAATCTTTTTCCGTGTAAACAAGATCGTAGATCTTAGGTTAGGTCAGATCCAATGGATCATCCCATCTTTGCATTACATTTAATTCTCCAAAGTAGTCTCTAATTAATTCTTGAAACCATGCATTAATTACGGTTACCCATACATTAAATGACATGGATCAATCTTTAATTAACATTACATATCCCAATAAAATCAACTAAGTCAGCCAGAGATCTCAAATCTCATCATTAATCCAATTACTGTAATTCGGCCAACATCACTATTTCCACTCAGCAATTTCAATGGTGCTCGGCATTAAGAAACTTTTTTCTCGTCACAAGCAACTTTGCTCAGCACAAGCCAAACTTTCTCATCATAAGCAACTTTGCTCGACACAGAATAGCTAGAAAAATTATCTTTGAAAGATAAACAACTAATTACTTTGCCAGAGTGCCAACTGATCAAATACCCTTCGAATTGCCTTAACTCAACCATTCACTTGGTCCTCTTGTTAAATCTTCTTCATCAACAATAGATATGGTACTCAAACAGATAACAATAGTCTCACCAATTAAGGTTTGACATCAAATGACAAAATAACAATTGCTTGCAATGTCACTTTCTAACAATATATCATTTTCAACTTTGATATCTGGAAAAAGTTGATGGAGTATGTCCCTAGCTTTATCAAGTGCTTGGGCTTCCCTATGTGCCTTTTTCATTTTATCTTGAATTTATTTTATCTGACACATCACTCTAAACTTTTGAAGTGCTTCAGTATCTAAGGTAGATACATCCCACTTGGGTATTTCAATTACCTCATCAAGTGTTACAGCCAAGATGTCTTTCTTTATTACCTTCTTCTTCTTCTTTGGCTGGGAGAAAAATTGGTGAACTATCATTTGTAGACCTTGATATTGGATTGATTTTTTAGGTGAAGGTCAAGAAGATGAAGCATCTTGTTTCTCTGTTCAGAGTCCACCGATTGGTTTTGTGAAGATGTCTCTTCATTAGCCTTGGGAGTATCAACAGATTTATCTGCCTTTTCTTTCATGCTCTCATCTTTCTTAACTTCTTCACTCTTTTCTTTCTCTTCATCCTTTCTCAATGTTTCATCTATTTTATTATCTTCTCCTTTGTCTTTTTCAGTAGACACCTCTTGCTAAGTGTCTATTTTATCCTTCATTTTTGTATATGTATCTTTTTGAGTGTCTGATGCATCTTTATTTTCATCATTGCCCATGTCTTTGGGTATTTCATCATCTTTCTTAGATGATTTCTCCTGACATGATTCAATATCAATAGCTTGTATCAAGATTTTCATGTTGGTCAGTGTATTGAATTATGTAGTGCCAGTAGGTGTATCCTAGCCATCGGTATTACCCTGTAAAATATTGATATCTTCATTTGTTTGTACCTCTTGTGAAGGGTCTTTTCTTGTAGTTTCATTGATGATGTTATCCAATCATGTTTCATCATTGATATCTTCAATTATGTTACCTTTTATTTTCATTTCTTCTTTGGTAACCTCTTCTTCATTACTCAAGTCAATATGAATTAGACTTGGTGGATTTTGACTTTCCTCACTCTGAGTTTTTTAAAGAGTTGTGTTGGGCCATACTTCATCTGCAAATTCAGTATTCTGGTTGTCAGTTGCCTCATTCTCTTCTCTGTCTAATTCCACTAATGAGTCATCTTTTGCATCCTTAATGATGATGTGTTCCTTTTCTGGGCTATCTTCCTTGATGGGTTTGTTAAGTATCTTTCTCCACTTCTTAATGCTGTCTTGATCTAGCTCAATTAGCTTTCCCTTGAGAAATTTGTATGCTCTCAATTTGGGTGAGAACTCCTTTTCATAATTCTTCATCATTTCATTTATTTCTTCCTTCTTTGAATTAGAAGGCATAAGAGTAACAAGTACTCTTTCTCTTATCTCTTTTTCCTGATCGAGTGCAAATGTGCATCTTGCACACAATCTCCCTGATAGTTCCTTGCAAACGTCATATTCTAAGATTTGTAGTGGAACATAATGATGTTTGCACATTTTAGCTATAATAGCTTCTTCTATCTTGTTTTGATCCTCTGGATCAAATTTTAACCATTTCCTAATGTTAGGATCAGAAATAGATGGTGATTCTGAGATGTTCTTACATATTTCATCAATTATTTTTGCAATTAATGGTTCTTTCCCTTTTTGCACATCTATGTCAGCTTCATCCATAGATGAGTCATCTAGATCATCTTTTTTTCTAACCCATTTCCTCCTTTTGGTTTCTTTCCCCTTTGGTGAGACCGGTTTTCTCTTGTAGGTTCTCACTTTACCTTTCTTTAGTGGTGAAGGAGTTGGTTCCTTTGCAGTTTTGCTTCTTGTTCTTGAAGTGGCTATAGTTCTTGCTTTCTTAGGTGGAGGAGGAGGTGGTGAATTTGAATGTGTACCCTTTGAGTCATTATTTTGTTTATCTTCACTGATAGGTGACTGGCCCTCAGTTTTTTCCTCATTTCCTTCTATTTCCTCTTCACCTTCTTCAGTAACTACAAATTTCTTGGTTAAGTTTTTAACCATTTTGTTCTTCTTGTTTATAATTTTCTTGACAGAAAGATCTGTCTTGATCTTTGGTTTGGATTCTTCATAAGTGCCAAATCTTGCTTGCTTGTTGTCCACTGGTTCACTCAATAGTGCCTTGATGCACTTAGTAGCTTTTCCTATTTTGATCCCATATTCTAATGGTGATAGCCAAGATTTCCTAGGTACTACTGGTTTGATATAGGTAAAATTAGTATCTACGATAAAAATATATCCTCTTTGTGTTCTTCTATCAAACTCTTAGGTATCCTAGCTCTTGCTTGCATCTTTTCTTTAAATCCTTTGAAAAACTCATTCATTAGGTCATCAAAGTCTGTTCCAAATGACTCTATATGCTCACATATCTGTATGGTGACCGGTTTTCTTGTGTCCCATACTACTTTGCCTATGGAAGGAAAGTATTCTTCAAAGTAAAAGAACATGCACATGATTAGAGAACCAAACTTATAGTTTTTTGTCTTTGAAGATCTTATGGTGTTCATGTTCTCATCAAGTTGATTCAACAAAATCTCTACAAGATCCATCTTCTTTCCAAGTTTTATGATCTTGTATGATGTGCTCATAGCAGTGCTTGTTATGTTGTTCATTTTGCTGGCCTGAAATATTTTGTATCCTACCACACATGCACCGAACTTGAGTTCCTCATCAGTGATAGTGCTAACCTTGAGACCTCTCTTGTCTGATTTTGCACCAGTTAGCTTTTCCACTTCCTTCAAGGATGGGTTCTTGTGAGCTTGTGGCTTGTCGGTTGTAGGATATCCAGTAACTGCATGAATAACATCTTTTGTTATTTATTTTGGCTCATTAAGCCATAATGTTTGGTTATGCATTCTGCTAAGAACTATCTGTATCCATTCGGTCTTAAAAACCCTAAGAAAATGTAATGCATTGGTGAGACCTTTCACTTACATATGCTTGTGCTCTTCTTTCAATTTTCTAGCTTCATCACATAGTGTTTTATAGGCATTTTCTAGGTCCAAATCTCCTAATTCTAAGATCTTGCAATGTATATATGACCTTACATCCTCTACCAGCAAAACCCTAGGTGGGATTTTGGAGAATGCTCCAAAATCATCATGTTGTGATGCAATTTTTGGGTGCAACTTGTATTTAGGTTCAACACAAGTGTTGTTGCTGATAAGATTAATTGTTTTCTTCTTATCCTCTTTCAATTTTTCAATTCTTGATGTAGATGCCATCATTTTCATAAATTTAGGGCTTTTTGTAACTTTTAAACAGTGCAGTCGGTGAATGTAGGTACTTACTAAATCTTTGTGATTGCTCGTGAATCCTTTTATTTGTGTTAAAATATTGCAGAGGTCGCACTTCAATCTTCTCTTTAATCGCTCTACTTAGCTCTGCTTGGTTGCTCAAAAATTGCGAGTGCAAAATGAGCTCTTCCGTCACACTTTTATAACTTTTGTGCCCTAAGTTGTCATTAATGCCCAACAACTCATCGGTATACACAGCCTGAGTTCATCAGTTGAGGCATAAGTAACATCTTTGGTGTAGGTGCAAAGTGTCAAGGTTGCTAGTAGCTTCGATGACTTCACTGATGATTGTCGGTAAAATGGTGACGACAACTTCTGTCAGCTCAAGGATCACCGATGTTTGTCTATTTACACTTAGTGACTTGGATTTTGTGTAATGACCAATACATTTTGGTAAGTAATGTCAACTTTTCTGTGTGTGTTCACCGATGCTAATTTGTACCCATAAACCGATGGTTGTTTTTCAATAATATTACAAGTGACAATATAGTGCATCTTCAATAATGCTAATTTGTCTATATGATCAATATGTAATGGAATTGATACATAATATAACTTTTAATAATGCAGTTCCATACTTACTTGTGCAACTTAGTCAGAAATGGTGATGCCAACAAATCCATTGGATGGGGCATCATCATTTGCATTGCTTGTTCCAGCACCTTCAGTATTTGTATCTTTTACCCACATCTTGTTTCTCATCTTCTTGATGTCATTAATGGTGTTTTCATTGGGATAAGTGCTTGTTTCTGTTAGTCAGTCTTTGCAATCTTTTATCACATGTCCAACCTTATGACAATGTAAACATGTCATACCTAGATTGAACCATCCTCTTGGTCTTCTAGTCCATTTTCTCATATAGTTGGCAGATATATGACCAAACCTTCTACATGATGTGCAATTTACCCATGTGTTATAGTCCCAAACATATGAGTTACCGACTCTTGTCGGTTTGTAGCCATTATAAGGTTCTTTTGGTGTCCATGCTTTCTTGTTCTTTTTCCAGCACACCTGATGTGTATGTCCATTTATTTTGCAGGTAGGATAGTACTTGTCCATGTAGGTTTGCTTCTTTGGATTTGTCACCTTGGATCTGCATTCAAATGCCTTGTGTCCTTTCTTGTGACATTTATAACAATTACCAATGAAAGTAGATTGTGATTGAGGAATACCTTTTATTTTGTTTCTCCAAATGTTTGAGGTGTGGCCTAGTTTTCCACAGTGATTGCATGATAGCTTCTTGGTTCTTGGAGTTGCATAAACATTCCTTTGATCTGATTGATTAGATGATTCTCCATTATCGGTGTACCCTATTCCTGTGTAGTTGTTGAATCTTCTTTCTCCATCAAGGAAATCATCCATTCTTTTATTGCTATCTTCAGCTTTCTTGATCAATTCATTGTGTTGATTCTGAATTCTGAATTCATTCTTTAGCTTCTCATTTTCTTCTCTTAACTCACTGATGATCTATATTCTTTCAATGAGTTCAGTATTTAATATGTTTGCCTCTTGACTCATACAAATAATTTGATTAGTAATCTTGTGGTGATGATCAGTAAGTCTTTGAATCTCTAATTCTTTTTCTTGTAGCTTCTTTGTAATTTTCCTCCTATCATCAATAGCCAATGTTCTTTCTGATTCATCTTTTCTTGAATCATTTATGACATCAATCATTTTTACCATCTGATTCTATTGACCGATTTGCATCATTTTGATTTTCTCTATCAGATGTAGATTGACTTCTTGTAGACTTCTGATCTCTTCTACTGATTTGTCTTATGCTTTGCTTGTAGATGATTCAGCTCTGTTGAAGTAATTTGGGAACTCCTCTTCTTGATAATCTTTCTCATTAATCTTAGTTTCCATAATCTTTCTTTCATCAAGCAACTTTCTCATGCTTACTCTCACCTCTTTATACTGCTCATAGTAAATCTGAATTTGTAACTACTCATTCTCAATAGTCTTGTCTAGTCTGTACTTTTCCATTGTGTTGATATTTTCTCTTAAGTCTTTAATCTTTTCAAGAAAGAGACTTAGCTCTGATACCAATTGTTGGAATTATTGGAATGATGTACTGAGAGGGGAGGGGTGAATCAGTACCTTTAAAAAAATTTATGTGGTTGGCCCGTTAACCTTTGTGTCATCAAATTTGTATATTCCTATCTATCTGTTTATCTTTCTTTATGTATGTGAAATCATAATATAAGTTCTTTGCATGTGTAAACATTCAAGAAACATTCATTAAAATAAATAACACATAACACAAGATATGATATCACAGAAAACTCCTGTTAGGAAGTAAAAACTATGGTGGGGATGTCTACCCACAAAAATTCACTATCTGCAAATAAGAATGGACTCAGTTAAGGCTTACAATTTGATCACTTCTGATGATCTACCCTATTAGGAGTATTATAGTGGACACCTGTTAGGATCTACTTCATTTGAAGCTTTAGCAACACCGTTAGGTATGCACTCTGTTAAGAGATAGTGTATGCAATCTCTAATTGTTGATAACAGATCCTATAAAGCTTACAATGTATATGTAATCACCTTGAGTGATTTAAATAATACCTTGTCTCTGCTCGTCAGTAGCCTTGTCTATGTTCTTGATAACTGATATGAGCTATTTTTGAAATTTCCATGAATTCTCTTCTGTTGCTTAGATGCTTTCCATGGCTACAATAGTTTGTCAAAGTTACTTCATCTCATGTATTACAAATGATTTAACATCTATTTATACTAGTTTATAGCTCTATTCTTTATTCACGCTTTTCAAATTAAATCTAGATCCAATTTTTACAACTTGACCTTGATCTTTAGTTAGTTATGTTTTTGATCTGTTAGGATGCTTTAAAAAATTTACAATATGCTTGCTTGACCCTCAAGTAAAGTTTTAAAATAGAAAAAAACTCTAAAAATAGAATTATAATGTTTTAACTGACGTGGAAAGTCAAATCCACTTTTTGTGGGTTCTGTAACTGACTATAGGTTCTGATGGTTGGGCTTCTCTATCAGTATGTTGGTTTTCTTTCATTCTTTGCTCTGTCAGATTTCTACTCCATTAGTGTCCCTTAATTGAATTGTTCATCGAGTTCTTGCCTTTTCAACTCTATCGGCGATGTTCACAAAACTGTATTGTCGGTAATGTCCTTTATGCTTTGTCGTCAGTTGAACTCTTGTCAGTGTTCTTTGGGAAATTCTATACTTATAATTTTTATGATAGACATTATCATCTCATCGAGTATGCTTGTTGTCTTTCGGTTATGCCTATACCGACAACATTTATCATGTTTTTCACTTTAAGTATACTAATGGAAAAACTTTATGTCATCACACTCTTCTGAAGTGAGCTCTGTGAGGAGCCAACCTTGTTAAAGGTTACAATACACATTGTTAGGTGTGACCATGTTAAAGGATTTAATCACCCTATTAAAAGTGAGCCTTGTTAGAGGACTTAGATCATTCCATTAGAATGTCACCTTGATTAAAGGAATTACAAAATGACTGTTAGGTCAACCTTGATTAAAGGATTTTCGCTGATACAATGGTTAGAAAGTAATAGTTGTTTTGATCTGAAACATACAACTCACTTTTAAAATACAGATCTACTTTCTCTCAAATGATAATTTACTTACTAGACTCCATTATTATCCCTATCTCTCAAATCTTCTTGGAAATCCATCAAGAAATCACCACTTCATAGTTCTTTACTGCTCTTCTCAACCTTCTATGCCTTCTACTTAGATTTTCCAATCACTTAAATCAACCTCTACACACATAACCTATAATTAGGTTAATCTTATACCTCTCTAATTAGGTAGCTTGATCTTTTTCTGCTTAATCATTACTGTAGATCTTAGGGTTTGGTCAGATCCATCGAATCCTTCCAAAATTTGTCTCCTTCTACTTTGTAGATAAATCTCAATACTCCTTCTTGAATCCATACATATTAATGGGTAAACATATATTAAATGGTACACGATGTTCATCCTTATCCTAAATACACTTTACATACCCCAATAATTCAACTATGTCGGTTGGGATCTCAAATCTTTCTCAAGCTGTAAAATACTGACACTCGGTCATCACTGTGTTCTTCCACTTGGTCATCACTAGATAAATCAGTAAATAATTGTTGGAGATTTACTTCTGGTAGCTAGTTGATTGTATGTTTGTCATTGATGACAACATATAATATACATTAGTGTTTTTTATGTACTTATTAGAATGATGGTATCAAGCCTTGTGCGGTTATATTCATGTTGCTGACATATTGTTTATGTTTTGTTCATACACACAGACTCAGATATGAAGTTTCAGTTGTGTTGTGTAATTCTGTTAAGTGGCAGTTATAGTTTCTGGAGTTTGTCTATACACAACTGACGTATTGCATTGGTTCTTGAGTTGTGTCTATATTTGGGGTATGCATGTGTATATTCAAGTTTAGTTATGAGTTGAAGATAGTTATCTAAAGGCGCAAAACATGTTTCAACAAGATTGCAAAGTTAGAGTTAATTTGGTGAGGCCAACTTAGTGAAGCGTCGCATCTATTTAGTTTATATTGCATAGTTGTAATTATGCTTGTGTGGTTAGTTAAGCCAACAAGGATGTTATGAAGAGTTGCTTAATAGGTCCCATGATCTCATAATTTGAGTAAGATACTTATAGTAGTTCATTTGTGGAACGCTAAGTGTGAATGAAAATATAAGAGACAAAAAATGTACAAAGCAGAATATCAGTTGTGTTTCATTCATCAAGGATCTATGTGAAGAAGAAGTGAAAGATTACAATACATTGGAACTGATCAAGATAGCAGGTCTACTCTACAGTTCATCATTAGATATAGGATATATCTATTCTATAGAATGTTGTAACCTTCACCATTGAAGCAGTGACCTTTTGGACAGTGAGTCCTCACCCTTAACTGGGTTATTTGTAAAAGACTCCTAACAGGGTCAGACCCTTAACCAATTCACTATGCTTATTGCATTGTAAAGAACAACTCCTAACAGGGTTGCAAGATCTTCTAACAGGGATTATTATAAACAAGTATAGTTCATTGTGGGTGTTAATTCCCACCGGGGTTTTTACCATTTGGTTTCCCCATAACCAAATTGTGGTGTTGTCTATTGTGTTATCTAAATTGGCATTTACTTTATTGTATTCTAGAGTTAACAAAGGAAAATAATTTAATTAGCTGATATCTGATTCACCCCCCCCTCTCATTTATCCTTTTGGAATATTCTAAAAATTGGTATTAGAGCCAAGTTCCTTAAAGAGAAAGCCTAACAGCTTAAGGTAGACCATATGGCATACTTCAAAAAAGAGAGTCCTAAGTTTGATGGAGAGAATTATCTGGATTGGAAGAACAAAATGATAACGCATCTGCAATGTGTTGGTTTTGACATCTTTGAGATAGCCACAGAAGAAGTTGTTATTCCCTCTCTAAAATACCTATCAATATATGATGCTACTAGTAAACAAAAGGATACATTCAAAGCTAATGCAGTTGCCAAAGAAGCCCTTATAAGTGCACTATCTGACAGTGAATTTTCTAAGATCAAGAAAGTAGACAAGGCATACACAATATGGAATTATTTAGAAGACATGTTTGAAGGAGATGTTCAAGGAAAGAATGCATGCAGGAAAACATGGAAAAATAAATACAACAATCTTGAGATGTTACCTGAAGAAAACATCAGAGCCTATAATCAGAGGATAAATGAAGCAGTTTCTGGAATTAGAAATAATGGTGGAGAAATATCAGAAGAAGATATAATGGAAAAACTGTTGACTACTTTAACATCAGACTATGAGAACAAGATCATTATGCTAGAGGAAACCATGTAATTTTCACAAGACTTCAAAAGAGAGACTTTGATCAGTAAAATCTCTGCATTTGAGATATCAAGATTGAAGACTGAACTTAAAAGTGAAACAACCTTTAAAGCTTCAATCCATGGTAAGAAATCTCACATCTCTAGCAATAATGAGAAATAAGAAGTTGATGAAGAACTAGAAGAAATCATTGCCATGATTTCTAAAAGAGAAAACAAAGGCAAAGGGAAATATGAAGGACATCTTCCATTCAAATATTTTTCATGCAACAAGATCAGTCACTTTGCATCCAAGTGTCCTACAAGAGTAAAGAAATTTAGACTTTATTATAAACCTAAATATAGGAAGGAATGCTATCATGCTGAAGAAGGTGTAACTGATGAAGATACTAGAGAAGATGAAATTGGATTCATTTCTCTTAAAGACATGGAAAAATTACTTCAAGAAATGGACATTGAAGATGAAAAGGAAACACAAGAGTTAGACCTAATTTCCAAAGCAGACATCAGAACTAATTGGATCATTGACAACAGATGCTCTCATCAAATGACAGGTGATAAAGAAAGATTTGTTCATCTAGACAAGTACAAATGTGGTATGGTTAGATTTGGAGATAACACTCCCAAACCTATCATAGGCAAAGGATCTATCACCCTGGATGGAAAGAAGAAGATAGATGATGTTCTCTATGTTGATGGATTACATCACAATTTACTATGTGTTGGACGGCTACTTGACAAAGGTTACCATTTGGAATTCAAAGATAACAAATACATTATTAGCAACAAAGAAGGAGACATGATTGCATCAGGCTCCAAAACAAAAGGTAATGTTTTTTAGCTCAATTCAAATGTAAGTTGTTTTGTTGCAAAAGTGGATGATAGTTGGTTATGGCACAAGAGACTCTGTTATATCAATTTTGATAATATAGTAAAGATAAGCAATGTCAAGGTAGTTAGAGATCTTCCAAGTATTGCAAGACTAGTTGACACAATGTGCAGGGAATGTGTTATGGGAAATCATGTAAGGACCTCTTTCAAAAGCAAGGAGAACTCAGCTAAAAACAAGTTAGACCTAGTGCATACAGATTTATGTGGTCCTACTCAAACCAGATCATATTACGGAGAAAGGTATTTCATTTTGTTTGTTGATGATTTTTTAAGGATGATGTGAGTTGCGTTCTTAAAGTAGAAGTCTGAAGCCTTTGAGAAGTTCAAAATATTCAAAGCCAAAGTGGAAAATGAATCTGGATTAAAACTAAAGTGTCTAAGATCAAATAGAGGAGGAGAATTCACCTCTGATCAGTTTTATGACTACTATGAAGAACAAGAAATCAAAAGATAGTTGAGTGCACCTTGAACCCCACAGCAGAATGAGATAGTAGAAAGAAGGAATAGGATCATACTTGATACAACACGCACTATGACGATTGAAGGAAAAGTTGTGCACACCTATTGAAGAGATGCGGTCAATACAGTAGTCTATACTATAAACAGAACACAACTAAGGCTAGGCATGGATAAGACACCTTATGAACTTTGGTTTGGTAATGTACCTACAGTAAAATACTTCAGAATATTTGGTAGCAAGTGTTACATCAAGAGAGATGATAGTGTTGGTAAGTTTGATGCTAGAAGCAATGAAGGTATTTTCCTTGGTTACTCTACTAAAAGAAAAGCATACAGATGTTTTAATTTGAGATTAAAGAAGATAATTGAAAGTACTCATGTAAATATTGATGAGAAATTCATGGTTCAAGAAAGGTGCTATGAATATGCACCTATGATTGAGGATGAACCCAGGCCTACCAGTAAAGACATTGTTATTGAAGAAATGTTTGATTGTATTGATGTATCATGTAATGAACCTGAATCAAGTAAATAAGTATAACATATTACAGATGAGTATGTCACACCAAAAGTTTCAAAGTTCACATATAGGTATCATTCAAAAGATGATATCATTGGAGATCAGAGTAGCAGTGTTTTGACTAGATCAAAAGTAAAAAGGTTAACAATGGATGAAGAGGTATGATTACTTTCATAGATTGAACCTTTAAATGTTGAATATGCTTGCAAGGATTCTGATTGGAAGAAAGCAATGGTAGAAGAATTAGATCAAATAATAAAAAATGACACATGGGAATTGGTTCCTAGACCTAGTGAGAAAAATGTGATTGGAACAAAGTGGGTATTCAGGAACAAGATGAATGAAGATGGTACAGTGGTCAGAAACAAAGAAAGACTAGTGTGTAAAGGATATGTGCAGAGGGAAGGGATAGATTACACTGACACATTTTCCCCTGTGAGCAGATTAGAAGCCATCGAGTTATTCTTGGCCTATGCAACATTCAAAGACTTCAAAGTATATCAAATGGATGTCAAATCAGCCTTTCTAAATGGTGACTTGAAGGAAGAAGTCTACATAGAACATCCTGAAGGATTTAATATGTCAGATAAACCAGATATGGTATGCAAATTTAAGAAAGCACTCTATGGACTTAAACAGGCCCCAAGAGCTTGGTATGAGAGACTAGATGGTTATTTTACCAAGATTGGATTTAAGAATGGAGCAGCAGATTGTAACCTATTCATAAGAGAGACAACTGATGGACTATTACTTGCTGCCATATTTGTTGATGACATTATCTTTGGAGGTAATGACAAGCTTAGTTCAGAATTTACAACAGAAATGCAGAATGAATTTGAAATGAGCATGATTGGTCCTATAAAATACTTCTTGGGATTGAATGTAAAGCAGACAGATAAAGGGATATTTATAAATCAGTCCAATTATGTGAAGGAAATATTGAAGACTTTCAAGATGGAAGACTGCAAGCCAGTATGCACTCCTATGATAACAGGAAGAAAGCTTTCTAAAGAAGATGATTCTGCAGCAGTTGACAAGACATTGTATAATTCTATGATTGGAAAACTTATATATCTTACTCAATCTAGACCAGACATATCTAATGCAGTTGGTATTGTTGGTAGATTTGTAGCTGAACCAAAATAGAATCACCTAATGGCAATAAAGAGAATAATTAGATATCTAAAGGGAACTATAGACTATGGTTTATTGTATCCTAAATCAGAGAATGTACAACTTCATGTGTATATAGATGCAGATTGGGTAGGTTGTATTGATGATAGGAAGAGTACTTCTGGAGGAGTAGTATTTCTTGGAGATAGGTTGGTTTCTTGTGTAAGTAAGAAGTAGAATTGTATCTCTCAGTCGACAGCAGAAGCTGAATATGTTGCAGTAGCATTGAATTGTTCAACAATGGTTTGGATCAAGCATATGGTTAAATATTTTGGTATACAGGTTGATTATCCTATTATTATTCATTGTGATAACACCAGTACTATCAACATGTCCAAGAACCCTGTGATACACACAAAGACAAAGAACATTGAGATTAAATACCATTTTCTTAGAGAAAAAGTTGTAGATAATGAAGTAACATTGGGCTATGTGAGCACCAAAGAATAGTTGGTAGATATTTTCACAAAGCCTTTATCAAAAGATACTTTTGAGTATCTCAGGGAGAAGTTGGGTGTAATTCCCTCTCCTAAGTCTGATTAGATAAAGCAGCAAAAACATCAATCCTTAGTGACTGATGAATGGTTGACTACTCTACTTCTGGAGTAGTACCTGTGCTTAATTGTTTATAGCGCCCTTTGCCATTGATGTCAAAGGGGGAGTATATACTAAGGGGGAGCATATACTTTGGGGGAGTATAAACACTGACAAAGGAGTTGTAGTAGTGTAGAAGAATCTTTGATGAGGATATTGAGAAGATTGTAAAAATAAAGAAGACACCATGTGATGAAGATGTTTTTAATATCATATGTTGCCATCATTGTCAAAGGCATAGATTGTTGGAGATTTACTCCTGGCAGCTAGTTGATTGTATATTTGTCATTGATGACAATATATAATATATAGTAGTGTTCTATATGTACTTATTAGAATGATGGTATCAAGCCTTGCATGGTTATATTCATGTTTTTGACATATTGTTTATGTTTTGTTCATACATGCAGACTCAGATATGAAGTTTCAGTTGTGTTGTGTAATTCTTTTAAGTGGCAGTTACAGTTTCTGGAGTTTGTCTGTACAGAGCTGACTTATTGCATTGGTTCTTGAGTTGTGCCTATATTTGGGATATGTTTGTGTATATTCAAGTTTAGTTATGAGTTGAAGATAGTTATCTAAAGGTGCCAAACGTGTTTCAACAAGATTGCAAAGTTAGAGTTAATTTGGTGAGGCTGACTTAGTGAAGCGTCGCGTCTATTTAGTTTATATTGCATAGTTGTAATTATACTTGTGTGGTTAGTTAAGCCGACAATGATGTTATGAAGAGTTTCTTAATAGGTCCCATGATCTCATAATTTGAGAAAGATACTTATAGTAGTTCATTTGTGGAACGCTAAGTGTGAATGAGAAGATAAGAAACAAAAAATGTACAAAGCAAAATATCAGTTGTGTTTCATTCATCAAGGATCTATGTGAAGAAGAAGTGAAAGATTACAATACAATGGAACTGATCAAGACTGCAGGTCTACTCTATAGTTCATCATCAGATATAGTATATATCTATTCTACAAAAGGTTGTAACCTTCACCATTGAAGTAGTGAGCTTTTGGATAGTGAGTCCTCACCCTTAACTGGGTTATTTGTAAAAGCCTTTGTTATGCCCTGCATCCCTGTCCCTACATTTTGTGTACAAAATGTTGGGTGCCCCTTTTTTTGTTTGTTTTCTCTTGTGGTTCTTTCCTTGTCTTTCTCCTTTTGTTTCTTTCTCCGGGGGTTTTCTTCCTCGCTTTCGTGTTTTGTTTTGTTGGTTTCTCGTGCCTCTAGGACCCCAGTCCTAGAGTTTGTCATCCTTTGTTGGGAACCGAACTCCAGACTCTAGGATTCTTCGCAATGATGCTCTCTTAAAAGTGATCATCACGGGGAATCCCCGAGCCAGGGGTCTAGAGGTTTGTCTGTCTGGAGATTGCTGGAAGGAGGCGGATTGCCTTTTTTTTTACCACGAGTATAAATGAAAGTTATCTGTCATTTTCACATTTACCATGATTAAAACATTCAAGCACTCAGAGCGATTTCAGAGCAATTTTAGAGCGATTTGCAGAAAGTTAACAATAATTAGTGCTAAATACTTCCATCCTTTTCAAGTGATTGTGAGTGCTTCGTAGTGGCGGGTTGTGATCGTTTGGCAGCCATAGCTGTTGCAGAGTTTCTGTGGTGACTTCTTTCCTTCTCCTTTCAGCATTCTCAGGTTGGTGTCTATTTTCCCATCAGTTTTTCATATGTCTGGTGTGCTCCCTCTCTGTTTTTGTTGTCTTTTATTTTTGTTCATTTTATCTTTCTAGTTTTGTCGCCCGTTGGTGGGTCGGCCCTGCTAGAGGGTTGTCCACCCTCTGTGCAGGTGTAGTTAGCTTGTAAATAATGTAGAAAACTGTATATATTTCTTGCTTTGCCTAGTTTCTCATAGATTTCATTTCACAGTGTATATGTGTAAATTTTAGTGTATATTTGTTATGTATCCCTCTGTCCCCCGTGTATATATCCCTAGGCTCCAATGTATATCTTATGTATATCCTTCTAAATAGTTTAGAAAGCTAGCCGAGTTGCCTCTATCACTGGTTTTCTTCCCATAAGCTCATTTCGAAGCAGAATACCAACTATTTGAAACTCGGCTCGCGGCCGATTTCAAACAGGCAATTTTATCTCTCCTCCGTAAAACTAGCCTGGCCCTCATTTATGTCCCATGTGCACATTCAAGTCCATCCAGGTGGCCTTCACTTTTCATGCATTTATATAGTTGGCTCCGCCGTCATCACCATAATTCCTATTTATTGCCTGCACACATGGTGCCCACGTGGGCCTGACGGTTTGCCTTTTTGCACATCTCCACTAATGGTTATTTCTCTAGGATTCAGGTCTCCTACCATCCATCCTGTGTCCTTACACAATGCGATAAAATTTCCAGACCCGGATGTTTAGTCAATCTTAAGTTCATAATATGTATATACTTTCCAGATTTTTTGAATGAAACTAACTTTTTAGAAAAAGAAGACATCACGGTGGTAAGAGTCCCAGACCCCAGGGTATTTATTTGTGAACACTTTGATGATCGCTTTACCTTGTAGGTTTCCAAAGTACACTTCCAAACATGTCTGAAGCATCTGCATCCTCACCACCTGAAAGTCCAAAGTTACCTTCCACGACGGCTACTAGAGCGGCTGTTAAATCCAAAATGGAAAGGGACCTGGAGAAGTTGCCCCTAACCATGAAGTTTGTGTAGGATAGTGTTATCATGGGCTCAAAGATCGAGTCTAAGGTTAAACTTATTACCGACACCAGCATCGGGACATGGCTAGAAATGCAGGCCTTAGTAAAAATGATGTATATCCAGTGACAGGCTGGAGATCAGTTGGCCATCAATGTCGGGGACTCTGGGATTCTTAAGGCGGCTTGTTTCCCGTGCTCTGTGCAATCTCTAGACCTTATTCTGACAATGGCCGCCAATTACAACTCTTTTTTTTGGGTTGTTATGCTCGCAGTCGCAGAACCCACCGGGTACCCTACTCCTATGGTATCCCTCAACCCTGACACATTCTTGGCGGGTCTAGGGATCCCTCAATTTGACAAGCCTTCTATGGTTACAAGGTCAGATGCCTAGGCCCAATTCACGCAGTTGGAGGAGGCTGCCCAGATATACATGAACGTTCACTGGCTCAAGGTCCTAAAAAGGGACCCTAAGAGGATGAAGATAGAAATTCCTAGGTCCGAGTTCAAAGAGAGCATTCAGATGGGAATGATAGCGTTGTCCCGGGTCTTTGGGCAGCCCTCTTCCCAAGAATTTTCTCCATGGCTGTATTACTTCCTCCTCAACATCTCCACCAAGGGAAGGTACTTTGATTGGGCAGCTATAATTTTGAACCACGTCGACTCCCAGTTCCTCCAACTAGCTAGAAAAAATAAATTTTACATGACTTCTTATGTTTTCTAGGCCCTGGCACAGCAGAGGCCCCACACCCATGGGCTACTTATAGATGGCATGCTCAGGATTAGCCTGAGACAAAAGGTACCGTGGGACCATTTCCCATAGGTTCAATGGGAGGCCAGCTTCCCAAGTTTCTGTCGAGTAAATGATGCGTTTGTTTACTATCACCTACTCACACCCACCTGGGACGCAAGATACCGCTTGTCCATAGAGGCGATGAATTTGGTCCAGGGATATGGACATTATTACATCCAATTCCAACAACACACTTATATTAGGGTCACTGGCTTCTCTGGGAAACCCTACTTGTTACCCAAACACTGTGGGGACAAGATCGTTCTCTTGGAATACTGCAGGCAGACAATGGAGTTGCATGTACTCTTTGGCTTAAAGAAGGTAGCCAATATTCCATTCCCAATCACCTATGGGAACTACTCATGTAGCCTGGCCATCATAAAAGAGGTGGATAGTGAGCTTAAAAGCTACAACCTGGAAGAATTCTACTTGGCGTGGAAAATTTTTGATTCGCACGGCAAGATTACAGCGGCACTTCCCCGGGCTTCAGAGCCTCATCACTACCATATGGAGGATTTATGGGAAGATTACCAGGATGACATGTAGGTGCGGAGCTGGCACTATGTTAGGATGATGGTAGGCATGATAGAAAATTTGAAGCTCTAGAGGTTCCCAGAGAACTTCTTAGACACCGGCCCTGCGATCGATCCCCAGTACAAGGAAAAGGGGATCGATACAATGGCCCTCCCACTGGTAAATTGGGATGCATAGGAAGGGCCAACAATTGAGGACTTCACCAGAGAGGTGGTCGAGTGAAGCCATTCATGCTTAAAGAAGGTGTGCCCCAGGAGTGTCCATCGAGTAGCCCAGCCAGTACCAAAATTAACTCCGGGGGCCGGGACTTCTTCACAGGGAGTAGATAAAGGAAAAGAAATAGATACAACCCCTCCTTTGCAAGAAGTCCCTATAAAATAATAAATAAAGCAATCAGTGGCAGCCTCAAAAAAAATGAGAGAGAAGTTAATAACACGGCTGGCCACTCCAGTACTCATGGCTAGGTCGATTTGTCCCCCTTCCTCCCGGTCATTGGCAGCCTTAATGGTGAAGGCCACAGGGTAGATCTAATGGAACAAGCAGCACTAAGGGATGTGGGGCCACCCTTAGTCACCCAAAGAAAGAAGAGGCTTAACCAAAATCCTAAGACAGAGCTGGGGATATGTACATCCCAGACCCCACAAGTAGAGATCCTCTCTTCCAGTTCCCCAGAGCCAGAAAGAGAAACAGAGCCTGCCAAAGTTCCAGCCAGTCCTCCCTCGCAGGAGGAATTTGATGATGTCTTTGCAACTGATGAGTTTGAGAACCTACAGGGGGATACCAAAAAAAAAGAGGCAGAAGTCCCAGTTGTGGAACAGGAATCTGCAGAATAAGAGTATGCACAAGAGAAAGAAGAACAGATAAAAGAAGAAAGGGAAACGAAGCCGGAGATCGCCTCCAAGGCTCCAGAGATGCAAAATCTAGGGGTGGACCAACAAAGGCAAAATGAAGAAATGACATCTGCTAGGGGAACTAGACCTATGGGAATAATCATAACCCCAGTCGCCATGTTGTAAGTGCCACTCCTAGGAGTGACCTTTGGGCAAGTAATTACCGTAGCCCAAACTTTAAATCTTGGCCCAATACCTCCACTATTGCCAAAGGATGTGCCGATAGAAAAGGAAACCCCGGCGATAGATGCCAAGCAACAAAAGGAGTAACACGAAGAGAAAATCCATAAAGAAACCAATAGAAGTCCAGACAAAGAAATAGATATAGAGGACAAGGCTAAGGAGATGGATGTTGCTGGGGAAGATATTACTGATAAAGTAGAAGACATAGGAAAAGGGATGGATGAGACCCACACCACCGAGGAACAATAGCCGCAAGGCACCGGAGAAGAGCCAAGAGAATAGACTTTGGAAAATAAGCCACCCCTGCCACCTTAGTGGTTAGTAGAGAGTAGGAAAAGAAAGGCTCTATCCACTCCCAGAACTCCTCTCTCCCTGGCCAAAATGATGGCTCAGGTCCAGGCCCCACCAAAGGCCAAGAAAGCCTGGATGGTTCATTCTCTTCAAAGCGGGTCGGGCAGAGAAATATTTACCATTGTGGTGACACCTCCCCCAGGCACCGATAAAGCAACCATTGAGCCCAGAGATTACAGCGTTGCAGAGGTATCGCTGGACAAGAAGGGAAAATAGGGTGAGGTGGACTTGCTGAAGGAGGCAGCTAGGGCAGTGGAGGCCCGTTATGAAAAAGAGGCCCAAAGGCTTAAAATAGAAAAGGAAAAAAACACAAACCTTATGGGGTTGCTTACTAAGCTAGCTCGACCTATCAACGCCACTCCTCCAGAGGCTTCCACGTCTGAGGATCCACTACCACAGAGAGACAGACTCCCTATGAACAATGAAGAAGAATGCCCAAGTGGTTGACAAGTGGGTCACTCTGCAAATAAGAAACACCCAGTGTTTCCTGGTATCCACCCTCCCAGACTTATATGTGGCCCAATATGTTCTGCACCAAGCAGAGACTCTCATTGACCTATGGGAGGGTGATATTGAAAACTATCAAGCATGGAAGGTAGAGCTTGAAGAACTCCCCAGCCTGGGAGAGGAAATGGTTTTTGAATCCAGAATTCTGGAGGATGAATCATTTGATTTTGTGAGGACCCAACACTCCAAACTTGACCTCACATTAGAGGTAACCAAGCAACTGGTGGGGACTCTACATGAGAAGGTCAATGTAGTAAAATATTCTTTCAATTTATACAAGTCTTTTGTAACAAAGACTTCTGGAGCTGACCCCCTCAGTACAGATATGTGCACGCCAGAGGATTCAGTTTTGGGGAGTTTTGATGAAATGATGAAGTCCTGATATCAATCTCTAGAGGGAATAGATGGTGCTCAAATGATGAGATTAACTCGTATGGTACTTAGTGGCCACGATGTGGCAGAAATGGCTGATGAATTTAACAAGAATGTTCCAGACCTGGAGGAACAAATTGAGGTGGCTAAGTACCGAAGGGATGGCCTAAAAGATATCGATGAAGATGGCATCTCCTGCCTCCTCCAGGCTTTCAATGATAGAAAACAACCATAAGCTTTCTCCGAAGGCCAGAGAAAACCCAAACATCTGGTATTCTTTATTCTTTTGGGAATGTAAGTTCCCAGATCCCAGAGTCTCAGATCCCAAATTTTGTATTCTTTCAAGTGATCCATGTCCTGGTCCCCGAGGCCGACCGGTCACTTTCAGGAGCGGTTAATAAAGGCTATCAGAAGGTGGTTGGCTACATCAAGGGGGCGTCGACTCAATAGTTGGTTTTCTAACAAGATGGTCTTCTTGAGGCATTGTTTAGAGGTACACCTGGCGCATTGGAGATAGGGTGCCGCATTTCCCATTTATGAGGCATGTAGCCTCAATCCTTGGGGATCTAATTTCTTCCTTCTCCTTCTTGGCTCTCTTCTCAAGGCTGATTCTTCCGCTGTATATTCTTGTCTCAATCTTTTGACATGTCAGGCCTATTCTATCTCAAGGTCTTTTGTAGGGTGGTGCAGGTAGTACCAGCCCCAGATATTGTATTTTATTGAAACATAATGTAAAATAGGGTTAGGGTTAGAAGAAAATGTGTATAAATAGTAAGATCGGCCCATTTTCAAGGGTCAACAAAATTGATGATTTTGTTGTCCACAGTAATAGAAAGGTGATCTTTTCATTCTAGTTGCAGAGTTCAATGCTCCATTGTTCCATTTTCAATAGTTAGACGCTCCCCTGGAGCCACCATTGTATCACGCACCAGTGCTTGCTGGAAGAGACATTAATGAAGAAGGGAGAATTCTTTGCAATGATGTTGTGGCGTTCATGCTTCTAAGTTAATGGTATTTTATGTTTCATGTTCTTTATGTCTTCTGCTCTGATATGTCAAATAGATTAACAACCTCTTTTCCCCCGCTACTAATAAAATACTAGCTGATGGTTGTGTATTTCTTCAGTATGTAGTACAGTATATCAGAGCATTATTGATGTCTTGAACATTTAAGCATAACTATAGTTAGATGAAGTACTTATAACCCTGCAGGATCTTTTTTCATTTTATTTGCTAAGTGTAGAATGCTAGGGGAAACCTTACCTCATTGAATCTCTGGAGAGAACGAGTTGAAGAAACCAGCTATCCCCCTCGAAAATAGTCACTTCTCCCAACTGAGCCCTGCACCGTTGTGACCTGACACCCAGGTGCTTGAAGGCCCAGGGAATCTAACTTCCCCAGATAACCTTTGCAGGCGGAGTTGGTTGGTACCTCCGGTACCCAGTGACAACTTATGATTGTTGGCGAACTCGGTCAGCAAAACTCCGTCAACAAAAATTGGCGCTAGAAGGAGGGCATGAACTTGTCCCCCTCTTGAGATTTTGATTTTACACCTCCTGAGGGTTCCCTGAGCTACAGTTTTAGGAGTCAAGCCTTCAGCAGGATTGGGTCTTTCTCTCCAGTGAAATTTGAAAGAATCCTTAGGTCTGCCCCGAATCCTGGAAGGTTTGTTGAACTCGAGCCCACTGCTCGAAAGAAATGAACTCCAAAAAACACACCAGCCACTATTGTCTGGGGGTCTAGCATATCTCAAAATACCCAAACTTCTCAAGCAATCCTGGGAACCAGTGCCCAAACTACCCAAAATCTAGTTCCCTTGATGGCCACATATTTCAGAAACACCGGGTCCCCAATGGGGACTTTTTTGGGTGTAATCAACGACTTACCCTTGCACCCGGAGAAGATCTGCCCACGATATGAGCACTTAAGCTCATGAACTATGAAAGAACATTTATAGGCATATAAGGATGCCATGAACTAACACCAGATCCAGCATGAAGATGTTGTGACTTGGATGTTTCCCTTGTCTTTAGGGCAAGGTGAGTTGAACTGGTACCTTAACCTTCTTTCCAACTCCATAAATAGTTGGCAGGACATAGAGGACGCATTCTTGGCTGCCTTTCATGTACATGTGGACCCAGCCTAGTCCCATAGCCAGTTCATCTCCATCAAGAAGGAACCCAATGAACCTCTTGTAGCATTCAACCATCGGTTCTAGCATGCCTTGAAGCAGTGCATGGGCCCTTTTATTCCATCCCTGGAAGTAACCATACAGACTTACCTTAACGCGATGGACCCCTTTGTTGCCACTCTCCTTTGGAGAACAACCACCACAGGTGACCAGGAAACTTTGGAAAAGGTTTATAGCCTAGCTTTAAAATTATCTGGTGGTCTCAACAAATCCCCGGGTGGGATTGGGCAGAGTACACCCTTCAACATGATCCCCGGTGGAACAGTGTATGCCGGGGGGTATAACCCCAATCTGGCAATGGGGGCTCCCTCGATGGCAATGAATCCCCCACCACCCCTGATAGACCAGTAGGCCTGGTATATTTATCCAATGCAGACTCAGGCGGTACCAGGTCTAGAAGCTTTCCCTTGGAATCAGCTGCAGTAGGCACAACAGCCTCAGACACAACTGTCTGGAGTGCCCTTCTTTCAGTCGTCTGCGACTGGAGGATTGCCACCCTTGACTCTGGCTAATAATGCTACCTTCCTGGGAAACCAATAATAAAAACCATCACATTGTGACACCAACACTCAGTTGACCATTGAGGTTGAATCCCTCTGGCGAATATTGTCTACCTTGACTGTGGACATGGGTCAACTAAAGGCAGGGTCCTACGCACCCCATAATTCAAATTCTTAGAGGGGAAATATATTCTCTGGCCCACAAAACAATAATGCCAGGGGAAGGAACTTCAATAATGGGCCTAGGCCCAATCTACAGCAATGGAACAACAACACGAACACCGGAGGCCCACCTCCAAATCAAAATGCCAACCAAAATGGTGCTGGACCATCACATTTCACACCAGTCACTGACTTCCATCCCATGACTAATTTGTGTAGATTGCACAACATGGGTTCACACAATGAGGTAAATTATGCCATGTTGGAAAAAGTCATCATGATCTCCTAGCTAGACAGATAGTAGTTTCATGATGCCACCCCTCTAGAGCCTCTTGTTCAAGAGCCAACCCACAGTGCCTTCACTTGTGAGACCATCTTCTTCAGAACTTCCAGGGAAGATGAAGAGGAATCTGAATTGCATGGATTCATTGATGAATCTATTCCGCTCTTCAAGGCCAATGCCTTCACCAACCCATAGACTCCATACAATACTCAGAGTCAGGTTGGTAAAGGACCAGCTTACACACCCACACTTCCTATCAAAGACACCCCTCCTCCCCGGGATAACACAACTAACTGACTTGCTCCTCTAAAGGGTTCTATCTCTAACTAAGCGAAAGACCTAGTTGAGGGAAATCACCAATTCTCGGGAGGAAGATTTGACATTACAAAGGTGTTAGAACAGACCACCACCTCCATGACCTTGATGGAGGTCTTGCTAAACTGTCCCAAATAGAAGAGGTCTCTTCTAAAGCTCTTGGGGAACCCGGAAGTCATCAGCCGCCCACCCAAGACTGTCTTGTTTGAAGAAGCTAACGCGATCATCTTTTAGGGGAACAACAAGGATCCTCCCTTCCTACTAGGCCTAAATATCCAAGGCAAAAATATACACAATTGCTTAGTAGACTCCGAAGCTTCGGGTAACATCATGCCCTTATCCATTTGTCAGAAGCTTGGATTCCATCCCACCCCATCTAATAGTGCAGTGATCCAACTGGATAAGACTACCGTAAAAATAGTGGGGGAATTGAAGAACATCTGGATATAGCTTATCTAGGACCCTAGGATAGCCAGCATAATCTACGTCCAAGTGGTGGACATCCTAGAGACTTATGAGACATTATTAAATCAGAATTGGTCTAAGTCCCTGAATGGATACTTTTTGATCGACTTCACCCATTTATGGCTCCCTTGGGAAGGAGAATCAAATAAGATCTGGGTTGAAAGTAAACCCTGGATGAAATAGGCCCTTGCTAAGGTTGGGAGGGTTAGTGAGGTCTTCTTCTCTGAGACTTCCCCGGGGGTGTACCGACCCTTTGAAATTTTAACATTTGATTTTGTCCCCAGAGAAGATCCTGTAGTACTGCAGAGAACCCAGGACCTAGAAGAGAAGCTGAGAGTTGAGATTGACTCTCAAGGTGCCATAGCGACCCTTGCTACACTCCTATCTGGTACTTGGTGCTGAGTACACTATTAGAAACATTTAGAGCTTGAGTGTTGGCCCTTCCTTTCAGTCGCTAACCGGCACATCGATGCCTTCCAAAGTAAAGAACATATATCTGATTCCCCAGAGCCTAGTGTTCCTATGGGATGCACTCCTTTGGTGCCATCTCCCCAGGAATCCCAAATCCAAAATCCTCTGGAGGTAAACTCTACCTTCATGCCAGTAGTTCAGGAGGGAGCCCCTCAGTCTCCCAACAGCAATCCAGAGGCTACTCTCACTCCCCAGCCCTAGATTACAAGCAATGACTTGTGGACCCTCAAATTTGATGGGTCCCAATCCAAACAAGGTTGCGGGGCCAGGGTAGAATTAATCAACCCACGAGGAAAATCCTTCCTCGCGTCCTACAGACTGTAGTTCAACTATACAAATAATGTCACAGAGTAAGAGGCTTTAGTCCTTGGACTCTTATTTGCATTAAGGAAAGGTGTCACCCACCTCCGAGCTCTGGGTGGTTCAGAGTTGGTTCTCAAACAAGTCTGGAGTCAATACACATGCCATGACAAAAGACTGGCCACGTACCATAATCGGGCTTGGAGCCTTATTAAGGATTTTGATGCCTTTGGCATTGACCTCATCCCCCAGCAATGGAACTATGTCCTAGATGCCCTCACCATTTCTGCCAGTACACTTGAACCAATGGCCGGCTTGCAACTCTAGAGATTTTTAGTTGAGATGGTCCCCACCCCGTCCATTCCAGACAATGTCACCCACTTTCAGGTTTTTGAGGATGATCAGCATATCCTGGCCTTCATGGCGAATGTTGGCATCTTTGAAGACCAGATAGTGGAGGAACGAGACCATGATGATATAGGGCAGGGTGAAGAAGATGATGGGATCATGGACCTACCTACTAACACCATCTCAAAGGGGATGGTTGAACTGGAAAAAACCTTCAACTTGGACCCTCAGGCCCGGGAGAAGGTGTCATCTTCCTCTGAGGGAGGAAAGTTTGAAAAAGTAAACATCGGCCAGCCTGGTGAAGAAAAGATGATCCATATTGGTACCTCCTACTCCCCTGAGGAAAAGGAGAAGATTCTCATGGTTCTTTGAGAATACATCGATGTAATTGCATGGGGTTATGAAGATTTGAAAATATATGACACGTCCGTTTTGACTCATATTATTCCCCTGAAACCTGATGCTAAGCCCTTTCAAAAAAAGAAATGACCAGTCAACCCCCTGATTGAGCCTCTGATTCATCAGGAGGTGGAAAAATTACTGTCAGCCTGGATAATCTTCCCAATCTGGCACACTACATGGGTCACCAATCTAGTCCCTGTGAGAAAGAAGAATGGTGAGATTCTCCTTTGCATGGATTTCTGAAACTTGAATAGAGCCTCCAAGAAAGATAATCACCCTCTCCCTTCAATGGATGAGGTGTTATAGATAGTGAATGGATCCCAGATGATGTCATTCTTGGATGGGTACTCCAGATATAACCAGGTCATAGTTAAGTATGAAGACAGGGAGAAAACAATGTTTACCACCAAATGGGGACGTTTGCATATAGGAGAATGCCCTTTGGTCTGATTAATGTAGGGGCCACATTTCAAAAGGCCATGGACATTGCATTTGAGGGCCTTGTGAATCAGTGCATAATCATCTACATGGATGATTTGACCATCTTTTCCTGGGACAGGCGTGACCATTCTGCCCATCTTACTCAGATCTACAAGAGATGTCGCCGGTATGGAATATCCCTCAACCCCAAGAAGTGCATATTCGGGGTCACCGAAGGGAAGTTGCTTGGGAATATCATCTCTGAGAAGGGTATATCCATCAACCTTGATAGAGTCAAAGTATTGCTAAACTTACAAAAGCCCGGCAGCAAGAAAGAGATGCGATCCTTCTTTGAAAAGATCAATTTCATCCGGCGGTTCATCACTGGGTTCACAGAAATAGTCAAACCACTCAATGAGATTATGAAAAAGGATACCAAGATTGAGTAGAGTCTTGAAGCAAAGTGGGCATTCACCCAAATCAAATAGACAATAACAGAAGCACCTATCCTGGCTAGTCTGGACTATTCCCTGCTATTTTACATTTACTCCTTTGCTTTGCCACATTCTGCCGCAGCAGTGTTGACTCAAAAGGTTGAAGGGGAGGAATGACCAATAGCCTTCATGAGCTCCTCCTTCAAGAATGCCAAAGTTTGATATTTTTCACTAGAAAAATAGGCCTTTTCTCTAGTTCGCACCATGAAGAAATTTTGGCATTATATTCTCTGGAGCAAGGTACATGCTATCATTCCAGACCAGGCCGTCAAGTTTGTATTGATGCAGAGTGAGTTGGGCAAAAGATAGGGGAAATGGATGGCCATCCTCTAGGAATATGACTTAGAAATGCATCCTATAAAGATAGTCCGGGGCCAGGGACTGAGTCAAGCGATGGAAGAAGAGACTCCCCGCATAGAATGTCAAGCTTACACAGTGGAGTCCATCACCCGAGACCCATGGTATACCGATTTGGTATATTTGCTACTATATAAAAAATTCCCGGAGGGGTTACCTCCCAATAAATTCCGCACCCTGCAAATGAAAAGCGCCCACTTCATGATGAAAAATTCCATGCTCTACCGCAGGAACTATGAAGGAGTGTACCTCTGGTGCATCGACAAAGACCAAGCTGTAAAGGTGATTGATAAATTTCATAGGCAATTTAGGACCAGGCATGGCTCAACCGACACCGCTGCCCATCAGATCCTTCAAGCTAGATACTATTGGCCCTGTATATTCAAAGATGTTTACACTCACGTTAGAAATGCCACACTTGCCAAACCATAGTGCATTGCGAGCGTAACCCGGCTATTCCTTTGCAACCAGTCTTCAAGGCTAGGCCCTTCGCCCAATGGGAATTTGACTTCATCGGAGAAATCAACCCCAACTTGTCTTCCAATCACCGATACATTCTCACCGCTACTAATTATTGCACTCGGTAATCCAAGGCTATACCGTGCAAGAATAACATGGTAGATGTAGTTATCAAATTCCTGGAAGAAAACATCGTCACAAGGTTTGGAATGCCCTTTGCTTTGGTATGTGACATTGGTTTGACATTTTCTTTGGTTCAATTACTCAAATGGACCTACAATCATAGGATCACTTTGAAGTTTTCCAGCAACTATTATCCCCAGGGGAACGACATTGCTAAATCAACGAATAAAAATCTGCTTGAAGTGATCAAACGCCTACTAGAACAGAATCCCTGAGACTGGCATCAAAATTTGAAATTCACCCTCTAGGCAGATCGCATTCACATCAAGGCCGCCCTAGGAACATCCCTGTTCCATCTGGTTTATCGCCAGAACCCTATATTCCCGGTTAACTTATAGATCCCATTTTTATAGTTTATGTAGGAATTTAGCAATAGGGACGACATCATGGAGATTCGGCTCTTAAATTTGGTGTGAATGGAAGAATAGTGAGATGTAGCCCTTGAATGTTTTGCGCATCACCAAGCAGTGGTAAAATGATGGTTTGACCGTAGAGCCCAATACAAGGCTTTTCAGATTTTGGATTTGGTCCTGTTGTGGGACAAGGCCCGGGAAAGAAAGGAAAGCATACCAAGTTCCAACAGCTTTGGCTCAGACCATACCTAATCTCATAAATCTGTGGGGTGAATACTTACTACCTTAACACCATGAATGGTGAACCTATCTCATTTCCCGTCAATGGATAGTTTCTCAAACACTACTTTGAATAGGGTAAGTTTGTCTGAAATTGTATTTTATGTGAAGCCTTCCGCTTGTAAATATCTCTTCTAGGTGTCTTGCTGGGAGATACTGTGTCTTGTAAATAGCCTTGTCAGATGCCCTCCAGGGTAGTCCTCTTTTGGTGGTTTTTTTTTCATTTTTGGTTTTCTTTCGGGGTCCTGGCATTTTGTACTATCTTGTAAGAATTGAAATGCTTCGCATAACCTCTGGTCTCCGGTACGATGTCTGTGGCATGGTGAACTTTAGAATCTATCTTTAGCATAGTGGAGCTGGCCCGGTCTCCGAAGCTGTTTCACAGGTTTAGTGGCACATTTTAAGCAATCCCCATCAGGTTTTGTCTCTGGAGGTCTGGCAATCAGTGAACAAAAAAAATATATATGAGGAACAAGTAATCAGACACGTCGAGGGTAGATCGGTTGTACTGGTTGGTTGACCCAGGTCTAAAACTTTAAGAATTCTTTATGGGTCTAGAGTTTTATCCCCTCTTCCATATCTAAATAAAGGTGGATAGGTGAAATAAGTACCGCCATTGAAATTAGCTAAGCTCAAGTTTAATGGTGAAAGAAGTACCGCCTTCCCACCTAGAAATAAATGAAACAATAAGAAAAGGGAAAGCAGGACAAAACTCTGGTCTCCAGGAGAAATGAATAAATTGATGACTGGTTCAATGTAATTAGTGCCTCTTCTCTACTCCTCCTAGAGGTCATTGGCTTGATTTCCTTCCAAAGCACACACACCACCACTGATGAAAAACTATGGAATGGATCCCATGTAGCCAAATTTTCTCAGATATGTTGCTCTTTTCCTATCAGATGCTTCAAGAAATGGCTTGTTCTAATTTTGTTAACCAGAGATTCTATAGTTCTCAAATGCGCTAAGACATTTGTCCCAGATAGTCACCATTTGTTATGTCCTGCATCCCTGTCCCTACATTTTGTGTACAAAATGTTGGGTCCCCCTTTTTTTTTTTTTTTGCTTGTGGTTCTTGCCTTGTCTTTCTCCTTTTGTTTCTTTCTCCAGGGGTTTTCTTCCCCGCTATCATGTTTTGTTTTGTTGGTTTCTCATGCCTCCAAGACCCTGGTCCCAGAGTTTGTCATCCTTTGTTGGGAACTTGACTCCGGACTCTGGGATTCTTTGCCATGATGTTCTCTTAAAAGTGATCGCCGTGGGGAATCCCCAGGCCTAGGGTCTGGAGGTTTGTCTGTCCGGAGATTGCTGGAAGGAGGCGGACTGCCTTTTTTTTTTACCACAGGTATAAATGGAAGTTATCTGTCATTTTCACATTTACCACAATTAAAACATTCAAGCACTCAAAGTGATTTCAGAGTGATTTGCAGAAAGTTAACGATAATTAGTGCTAAATACTTCCATCCTTTTCAAACAATTATGAGTGCTTCATAGTGGTGGGTTGTGATCATTTGGCAGCCGTAGCTGTTGCAGAGCTTTCATGGTGACTTCTTTCCTTCTACTTTCAACATTATCAGGTTAGTGTCTCTTTTCCCGTTGGTTTTTTGTCTGTTTGGTGTGGTCCCTCTCTATTTTTGTTGTCTTTCATTTTCATTTGTTTTCTCTTTTTGGTTTTTCCGCCCATTGGTGGGTCAGCCCTGCTAGAGGGTTGTCTGCCCTCTGTGCAGGTCTAGTTGGCTTGTAAATAATGTAGAAAGTTGTATATATTTTGTGCTTTGCCTAGTTTCTTGCAAATGTCATTCCGTGGTGTATATGTGTAAATTTTAGTATATATTTCTTATGTATCCCTCTATTCCCCATGTATATATCTCTCAGTTCTAATGTATATCTTATGTATATCCTTCCAGATAGTTTAGCAAGCTAGCTGAGTTGCCTATGTCACTGGTTTTCTACCCATAAGCTCATTTCGAAGTAGAATACCACCTATTTGAAACTCAACTCGCGGCCGGTTTCAAACAGGCAATTTTCTCTCTCCTCCGTAAAACTAGCCTAGCCCTCATTTATGTCCCATGCACGCATTCAAGTCCATCCAAGTGGCCTTCAATTTTCACGCGTTCAGATAGTTGGCTCTGCCATCATCGCCATAATTCCTATTTATTGCCTGCACATGTGGTGCCTACGTGGGCTTGACGGTTTGCCTTTTTGCACATCTCCACCAATGGTTATTTCTTCAGGCTCTGGGTCTCCTACCATCCATCCCATGTCCTTACCAAATGTTTAGTCAATCTTAAGTTCATAATATGTATATAAGATGTTTAGTCAATCTTAAGTTCATAATATGTATATACTTTCTAGAGTTTTTGAATGAAACTAAATTTTCAGGAAAAGCAGACATCATGATGTTAAGAGTCCTGGACCCCGGGGTATTTATTTGTGAATGCTTTGACAGTCGCTTTGCCTTGTAAGTTTCTAGAGTATGCTTCCAAACATGTCTGAAGCATCTGCATCCTCACCACCCATAATTCCAAAGTTACCTTCCACGACGACTACTAGAGCGGCTGTTAAATCCAAAATGGAAAGGGCCCTGGAGAAGTTGCCCCTAACCATGAAGTTTGTGTAGAAAAGTGTTATCATGGGCTCAAAGATCAAGTCTAAGGTTAAACTCATTACCGACACCAGCGTTGGGACATGGCCAAAAATGCAGGCCTTAGTAAAAATGATGTATATCCAGCGACAGGCTGGAGATCAGCTGGCCATCAATGTTGGGGACTCTGGGATTCTTAAGGCGGCTTGTTTCCCATGCTCTGTGCAATATCCAAAGCTTATTTTGACAATGGCCACCAATTACAACTCTTCTGTTCGGGTTGTTATGCTCGCGGCCGCAGAACCCACCAAGTACCCTACTCCTCTGGTATCCCTTGACCCTGACACATTCCAAGTAGGTCTGGGGATCCCTCAATTTGACAAGCCTTCTGTGGTTACAAGGTTAGATGCCTTGGCCCAATTCATGCAGTTTGAGGAGGCCTCCTTAATATACATGAATGTTCACTGGCTCAAGGTCCCGAAAAGGGACCCTAAGAGGATGAAGATAGAAATTCCCAGGTCTGAGCTCAAAAGAGCATTCAGATGGGAATGATAGCATTTTCTAGGGTCTTTGGGCAGCCCTCTGCCCAGTAATTCACTCCATGGATGTATTAATTCCTCCTCAGCATCTCCACCAAGGGAGGGTACTTTGACTGGGCAGCTATAATTTCAAACCACGTCGACTCCCAGTTCCTCCAACTAGCCAGAGAAAAGAAATTTTACATGAATTCTTATATTTTCTGGGCCCTGGCATAGCAAAGGCCCCACGCCCATGGGATACTTACAGATGGCATGCTCAGGATTGGCTCGGGACAAAAGGCACCATGGGACCATTTTTCATAGGTTCAAGAGGAGGCCAACTTCCCAAGTTTCTGCTGAGTAAATGATGTGTTCGTTTACTATCACCTGCTCACACCCACCCGGGACACAGGATACCGCATGTCCATAGAGGCGATGAATTTGGTCTAGGGCTATGGATATTATTACATCCAATTCCAACAACACACTTATATTAGGGTCACATGCTTCTCCGAAAAACCCTACTTGTTACCCAAACACTGTGGGGACAAGATCATTCTCTTAGAATACTGCAGGAAGATAATGGAGTTGCATGCACTCTTTGCCTTAAAGAAGGTAGCCAATATTTTATTTCCAATCACCTATGGGAACTACTCATGTAGCCTGGCCACCGTAAAAGAGGCAGATAGTGAGCTTAAAAGCTACAACCTAGAAGAATTCTACTTGGCGCGGAAAAATTTTGATCCACATGGCAAGATTACAGCGACACTTCCTCGGGCTTCAGAGCCTCATCACTACCATATGGAGGATTTCTGGGAAGATTTCCATGATGATGTGGAGGTGCGGAGCTGGCATTACGTCAGGATGATGGCAGGCATGATGGAAAGGTTGAAGCTCTAGAGGTTCCCAGAGAACTTCTCAGACGCAGGCCCCATGATCGATCCCAGTACAAGGCAAAGGGGATCAATACAATGGCCCTCCCACTGGTAAATTGGGATGCACAATAAGGGCCAATAATTGAGGACTTCACCTAAGAGGTGGTCGAGCAAAGCCATGCATACTTCAAGAAGGTGTGCCTCGGGAGTGCCTGCCGAGCAGCCCAGCCAGTACCAAAATTAACTCCAGGGGCCAGGACTTCTTCACAGGGAGTAGATAAAGGAAAATGAATAGATACAACCCCTCCTTTACAAAAAGTCCCCGTAAAGAACAAATAAAGCAGTCAGTGGCAGCCTCCCAAAAAATGAGGGAGAAGTTAATAACATGGCTGGCCACTCCAGTACTCATGGCTAGGCCGATTCGTCCCCCTTCCTCCCCGTCGTTGGCAGCCTTAATGGTGAAGGCCACGAGGGTAGATCCAATGAAACAAGTAGCACTAAGGGATGCGGGGCCACCCTTAGTCACCCAAAGAAAGAAGAGGCTTAACCAAAAGCCTAAGGTAGAGCCAAGGTTGGGTACATCCCAGACCCCACAAGTAGAGATCCTCTCTTCCAGTTTCCCAGAGCTAGAAAGAGAAACAGAGCCTACCGAAGTTCCAGCTAGTCCTCCCTTGCAGAAGGAATTTGATGATTCCTTTGCAACCGATGAGTTTGGGAACCTGTAGGGGGATACCAAACAAACAAAGGCAGAAGTCCCAACTGTGGAATAGGAAGCTGCAAAACAAGAGCCTACACAGCAGTAGGAAGAATAGATAGAAGAAGAAAGGGAAACAGAGCTGGAGATCACCTCAAAGGCTCTAGAGATGCAAAATCTAGGAGTGGACCAACAAAGGTAGAATGAACAAACGGGATCTGCTGGAGGAACCAGACCTACGGGAATAACTGTAACCCCAGCCACCATGTTCCAAGTGCCACTCCCGAGAGTGAACTTTGGGCAAGTAATTACCACGGACCAAACTTTAAATCTCGGTCCAATACCTCCACTATTTCCAAAGGATGTGTCGATAGAAAAGGAAACCCTGGCGACAGATGCCAAGAAACAAGAGGAGAAACACGAAGAGGAAATCCCTGAAGAAGCCAATATAAGTCCAGACAAAGCAATAGATATAGAGGACAAGGCTAAGGAGATGGATGTTGCTGGGGAAGATATTATTGATAAAGGAGAAGACACAGGCAAAGGGACGGATGAGACCCACACCACCAAGGAACAACAGCCGCAGGGCACTGAAGAAGAGCCAAGAGAATAGACTTTGGAAAATAAGCCACCCTTGCCGCCTTAGTGGTTAGTAGAGAGAAGGAAAAGAAAGGCTTCGTCCACTCCCAGAACTCCTCTCTCCCTAGTCAAAATGATGGCTCAGGTCCAGGCCCCACCAAAGGCCAAGAAAGCCTGGACGGTTCATACTCTTCAAACTGGGCCGGGCAGAGAAATAGTTTCCATTATGGCGACACCTCCCCTAGGCACCGATGAAGCAACCATAGAGCCCAGAGATTACAACATTGTAGAGGTATCACTAGGGAAGAGGGGAAAATAGGGTGAGGTGGACTTGCTGAAGGAGGCAGCTAGGGTAGTGGAGGCCCATTATGAAAAAGAGGTCCAAAGGCTCAAAATAGAAAAGGCAAAAAATGCAAACCTTATGGGGTTTCTTATTGAGCTGGCTCGACCTATCAACGCCGCTCCTCCAGAGGCTTCCACATCTGAGGATCCACTACCATAGAGTGAGATAGAATCCCTGTGAATAATGAAGAAGAAGTCCCAGGCGTTCGACAAGTGGGTCGCTCTGCAAATAAGAAACACCCAGTGTTTCTTGGTATCCACCCTCCTAGACTTATATGTGGCCCGACATGTTCTGCACCAGGTAGAGACTCTCATTGACCTATGGGAGGGTGATATCAAAAACTATCAAGCATGGAAGGTAGAGCTTGAAGAACTCCTCAGCCTGGGAGAGGAAATGGTTTCTGAATCCAAAATTTTGGAAGATGAATCATTTGATTTCATGAGGACCCAACACTCTAGACTTGACCTCACATTAGAGGTAACCAAGCAACTGGTGGGGACTCTACATGAGAAGGTCAATGCAGTAAAATATTCTTTCAATTTATACAAGTCTTTTGTAACAAAGACTTCCGGGGCTGACCCCCTCAGTATAGATATGTGCACGCCAGAGGATTCAATTTTGGGGATTTTTGATGAAATGATGAAGTCTTGATATCAATCCTCAGAGGGAATAGATGGTGCTCAAATGATGAGATTAACTCGTATAGTACTTAGTGGCCACGACGCATAAAAAATGGCCGATGAATTTAAGGATAATGTTCCAGACCTAGGGGAACAAATTGAGGTGGCTAAGTACCGAAGGGCCAGCCTAAAAGATATCGATGAAGATGACATCTCCCACCAGGCTTTCAATGATAAAAAACAACCATAAGCTTTCTCCAGAGGCCAAAGAAAACCCAAACATCTGGTATTCTTTATTCTTTTGGGAACATAAGTTCCCAGATCCCAGAGTCTCAGATCTCAAATTTTGTATTCTTTCAAGTGATCCATGTCCCGGTCCCCGAGGCCGACTGGTCACTTTCAGGAGCGGTTAATAAAGGTTGTCAGAAGGTGGTTGGCTACATCAAGGGGGGTCGACTCAATAGTTGGTTTTCTGACAAGATGGTATTCTCGAGGCGCCGTTTAGAGGTACACCTGGCGCATTGGAGACAGGGCACCTTATTTCTCATTTATGAGGCATGTAGCCTTGATCCCCAGGGATCTAATTTCTTCCTTCTTCTTCCTGGCTCTCTTCTCGAGGATGATTCTTCCACTGTATATTCTTGTCTCATTTTTCTGACATGTCAGGCCTATTCTGTCTCAAGGTCTTTTGTAGGGTGGTGCAGGTAGTACCAGCCCCAGATATTGTATTTTATTGAAACATAATGTAAAATAGGGTTAGTATTAGAAGAAAATGTGTATAAATAGTAAGACCGGCCCATTTCCAAGGGTCAGTGAAATTGATGATTTTTCTATCCACAGTAATAGAAAGGTGATATTTTCATTCTAGTTACAGAGCTCAATGCTCCATTGTTCCATTTTCAATATTTAGACGCTCCCCTGGAGCCACCATTCTATCATGCACCAGTGCTTGATGGAAGAGACATTAATGAAGAAGGGAGAATTCTTTGCAATGATGTTGTGGCATTCATGCTTCTAATTTAATGGTATTTTATGTTTCATGTTCTTTATGTCTTCTACTCTGATATGTCAAATAGATTAACAACCTCTTTTCCCCCGCTACTGATAAAATACTAGTTTATGGTTGTGTATTTCTTCAGTATTTAGTACAGTATATCAGAGCATTATTGATGTCTTGAACATTTAAGCATAACTATAGTTAGATGAAGTACTTCTAACCCTGCAGGATCTTTTTCTATTTTATTTGCTAAGTGTAGAATGCTTGGGGAAACCTTACCTCACTGAATCTCTGGAGAGAACAATTTGAAGAAACCAGCTATCCCCCTCGAAAATAGTCACTTCTCCCAACCGAGCCCCGCACCGTGACCCGACACCGAGGTGCTTGAAGGCCTGGGGAATCTAACTTCCCTAGATAACCTTTGCAGGTGGAGTTGGCCAGCACCTCTGGTACCCGGTGATAACTTATGACTGTTGGCGGACCCAGTCAACAAAACCCCGTCAATAGACTCCTAACAGGGTCAGACACTTAACCAGGTCACTATACTTATTGCATTGTAAAGAACAACTCCTAACAGGGTTGCAGATCTTCTAACAGGGATTATTATAAACAAGTATAGTTCATTGTGGGTGTTAATTCCCACCGGAATTTTTACCATTTGGTTTCCCCATAACCATATTGTGGTGTTTTGTATTGTGTTCTCTAAATTTACTTTATTGTATTCTAGAGTTAACAAAGGAAAATAATTTAATTAGCTGATAACTTATTCACCTCCCCCCCCNACTTTTTCCCCCCCCCCCCCCCCCCGCGCCCTCTTAGTTATCCTTTGGGACTATTATAACAATACTGACACTCATTCAACACTTGCATGACTTGGCATAAACTGCTTAAATTTAAGTTCCTTAATCTTTTACTCTTTTTCTTGGTCAATACTAAGCTTTTAGTCTTCCAAATTTCACTTGGTGTTAAAGATAAACAACACATTATCTTGCCAATGTGCAATCTAATCAAATACCCATTATAGTTTCCTATAACTCAACCATTTCACCAGGTCACCTTGTTATCTCCTCTTTTAAAATCTTTTTCATCAATCAATTGATATGGCACTTTACTAGATAGCAACAATCTTACCAGTTAAGGTTTGACATCAATGACAATATAATAATTATTTCAATTGTAGCTTCCAACAATCTCCCTCTTTGGCATTGATGGAAAACACCACATGTAAACAACACCACATGCATAGTTACCAAACATTCCAAAAAGTATGTTTTATTAACATATTTTCATTAGTTTCCTTAGCTTCATTCTAATTCTCTTCCAATACAAATATCATCTCCCTCTTGGATAGATATATTTATTTTCTTATCTCCCTCATAGTCTTATCTCCCTCTTTGACAACAATGCCAAAGTAATTCATCGTCCCCATGTAGATATCTCTATGTCAAATTTCTAACCTATATGCTCCCTCTGTCATCTTGCTAATGAATGATCAACATCTTGTGTGTTACTCTTCACAGCTTTACGCAACTCCTAAAGTGTGACCTCCTTTGCATCAATTTGTCTGAGATTTTGGGTAATACATTTGATGTAATCACTCCATTTGATCTTAGTTAGCCTCATCTAGGGGAATCACCCCTAATTTACCTCTCATATAATCATGTACATCCTTAGGTAATGCTTTATTAAATATATCTACTAATTGTTCCTTTGTATTCGCACATTCCAATCTCACTTCTTTGTCTTGAACTAGCTCTCTCAAGTAATGATACTTGATAGAAATATTTTTGGTCTTAGTGTGCATCACAATATTCTTTGATATATTGATAACACTTGTGTTATCACAAAAAAAAAAAATTGGATCAGTGATCTCTTCCTTCATACCTTTCAACAATTGCCTGATCCACACTATGTTTGAACAATTAGCTGCTGCTGCAACATATTCATCTTCTACTGTATATTGAGAAATACAATTTTGTTTCTTGCTTTTCCAGGATACTAATCTCTTTCCTAGAAAGAATGTGCCACCTCTTCTGCTCTTTCTATCATCAACATTGCCTACCCAATTTGCATCAGTATAAAATTTTACTTCAAACTTCTCATTTTTTTTATAATACAATCCATAATCCACTGTTCCTTTCAGATATCTCAGTATCCTTTTCAATGGAATCATGTGACTATCTATAGGATTTGTAGAAAATCTTGCAACAATCCCAACTCCTAATGCAATATCTAGTCTACTGTGGACAACATATTGTAGGTTCCAAGTCATTGACCTATAGAAGGTTTGATTTACTTATGTTGTATCATCAGTCTTTGATAGTTTCTGTCTAGTAGCCATGGGTGTACTTATTGGTTTTGAGTCCTCCATGCCAAATTTTTTTAGCATCTCCTTGATATATTTAGATTGAGTAATGTAGATACCTTTCTTCATCTGATATACTTGCAAACCAACAAAAAAATTGATCTCTCCAAACATAGACATTTCAAATTCAGTTTGCATTTCATTTGAAAATATTTGGCCTAAAACATCTTAACCTCCAAATATAATATCATCAACAAATATTTTAGCTAACAATATCCCTTTACCTTTTTCAGTCTTCAAGTACAGATTATTGTTGTCATTTGTCCTTGTAAAACCAATTTTGACTATGTAATTATGTAATCTTTCATACCATGCTCTGGGGGCTTCCTTCAATCCATACAATGCTTTGTGTAGCTTTTAGAACATGTTATTCTTGCTTGAATAAAAAAATCCTTCAGGTTGTTCAATGTATACCTCTTCTTCCAGTTTTCCATTCAGAAATGTTGATTTGACATCCATCTGATACACTTTGAATTCTTTTTAGGTTGTATATGCAAGTAGAGTTCTAACTCCTTCAAATCTAGCAACTGGGGCGAATATCTCACCATAGTCAATTCCTTCTTCTTGTGCATATCCTTTGCATACCAGTCTAGCCTTATTTCTTATGACTTCTCCATGCTTATTCAACTTATTTCTAAATACCCACTTGGTTCCAATAATATTCTTATCCTTTGGTCTAGGTACTAATGTCCAGGTTTTGTTCTTCTCTATTTTCTCAATTTCTTCATTCATGGCTTGTATCCAATCTTCATTGTCCAAAGCATCTTTCACAGATTTGGGCTCAAATTCACATAAAAGACATGTCTGATTTTTCAGCTTGCTTCTTGTCATGACCTCTCAATATTTTTCTCCAATGATTTGATCTGGTTTATGATGCCTCCTCACATATTTTTCTAGTGTAGGCTCTGGGTTCCTTTCTTCTTAATGTTGTTCTTCAGATTCATCTTGAAAATTCTCTTCAAGTTCATTTTGTGTCTCTGCTTCTTCTTCTTATTGCTCGGAAGTTACCTCCTATTGCTTGGAAACCTCTTTCTTTGACTCAACATATTCTTGTTGTTTCTCGACAGCATCATTATGTTGCTCAGTAGCTTATTTCTCTGGTTCAGGTAAACTGTTGGGCTCTCATTCATTCATGTATATGAAATATTTGTAATCTTCAGGTTCTTTCTTACATTCAACTTCATTCTTTTCTTCATATTCATCAAATTTAACATTTGCACTTTCCACAACTTTTTTAATGTTATAATTCAAACACTTATACACTTTTCTCTTAGTGGAATAACCTAAGAATATGCCTTCATCACTTTTTGCATCAAGTTTTCCATTCCTATTATCCTTCAGTATATAACATTTACTTCCAATAACTTTAAATTATTTCACATTAGGTTCATAACCATACCATAACTTGTAAGGTGTAACATATGTACCTTTCTTGACTTGTACTTGGTTCAAGGTATAGATTGTTGTACTTATAGCTTCTCTCTAGTATTTTTGTGCAAAAAATTTCTCTATCATCAATGTTCTAGCACAATCCATGATTGATCTATTCCTTCTTTCAGTTATGGCATTCTATGTGGGATTCTTTGGAGCATAAATTTATCTTTTGATTCCTCTATCATTGCACAATATTTTGAACTCATTAGATACAAACTCTCCTCCTCTGTCAAATCTCAGACATCTCAAGCTCTTACCTATCTCTTTTTCAACTTTTTCCAAATACCACTTAAACAACTAAAAGGCATCAAATTTTCCTTTGAGAAACATCACAGTCATCATTCTAGAGTAATCATCAACAAACAAAATGAAATATTTATCACCATGGTACTTTTCACTCCAATAGATCCACAAAGTTCAGTATGAACCAATTCCAAAATATCATCAGAAGTATAGGTTTTTCTATTGAAACTAGACTTTGTCATTTTTCCCAATTGACATTGCTTACACATCACATTATCAGGTTTATTCAATCTTGGTAACCCTCTTACTCTTTTCATCTTACTAATGTTTACCAAATTATCAAAGTTCACATGATACAACCTTTTATGCCATAACCATACACCATCATATTGTGCAAATATACATGTCTGATTATATGGATCTAGATAGAACAAATTATTTCTTGTATGTTATCCACTTCCAATTAGTTCACTAGTAGCATCAAATATTTTAGCCTTTTTTTGATGGAATTCACCTCGTTATCTAGAAGTGTTCAGTTGTGCAACACTTAACAAGTTACAGTTAAGACCTTCAACCCAATAAGCATTGTCACGTCTGATCTTATTAGTCAATTTTATTGATCCTTTTCCTTTCACAAGACATGGTGTATCATTACAAAACTTAACACTACCACCTTTGCAATGATTTAAGGTTTTAAACTTACTTTTATCACTAGTCATATGATGTGATAAACCACTATCAATTATCCATCTATCACCTTTACTCATATATGAAATAAGTGCAGTTTTCTCATCTTCATTAGAATCATCTTTCATAGTAACATAAACAACTTCTATATCATGGTCATCAGATTTATCATATTTTCTATCTATTTCTTCTTCATCAATATAGCATAATTTATTACCTTTTTCCTTATAGTCCTTATACCTTCTGAAATCTTTGTCATCCTTTTTGTCTTTGTACTTGCTTTCTCTTCTTCCATCCTTGTCATTCCTATCAGGGTATATTGCTGCAATATGGCCAACTTTGTTACACAAAAAATAAATTATAGGAAGTTTACCTTTGAATTTTCCTTTTCCTCTCGGTATTCTTCTATCCATAAGTGTCTCAAGTTCAGCAAGATCATTATCAGAAGTGTCACTGTTAGTATTCACACATCTTTATTTTCCTTTCTTCATGTTATGAAGAGTCAATTGTGATTTGAATGCAGAATCAACATTGTGAGGGGTGAAATTATCAAAATTTGATAACTCAAAAGTAGTAAGTATACCAACTAGACCTTCTAGAGTTAAATTGTTACCAAGAGTACATCTCAGTTCTTGTATAGAAAAAAATCTAATAGCATAAATAGGAAGTAGGGTTCTCAATACCTTGCTAATAATAGTATCATCATAAATAGTTCCATTAGCTCCTCTAATAGCATTCACAACATCCTTAACTCGGCTACAATATTAATCAATAGTTTCACCTTCTAACATTCTCATTTCATAAAAATTACATCTCAAGATTTCAAATTTGGCTCTTAGTACATTTGTATCTCCTCCATAGATAGCTTCTAGTGTATCTCACATTTCTTTTGCAGTAGTACAGTATTTTACGTCCTCAAATTTAGGATAACTTAGGGCTGATGCAATCTCCAACATTACTTGATTATGGTCTTTCTTTTCTTTCATATGCTAAGTTGTCAATGGTGTAGGACCAGTTATGTAGTCATGTTCCACATAGTATTTTTCTACTTCTCCAATTCTAGCTAAGTCTAGCTTCATCAAAATTTTCCATGCAGGGAAGTTCTCCTTGTTCAGCCTTGGTACCTCTTTTTTATACATCTTGATCTTTAGCTTCAAGTACCTTCAAGATTTTCCTTATAAGCACCATAATTCTTTGATACCAATTGTTAGAATGATTTAGAATAACTGAGAGGGGGGGAATCAGTTATCCTTAGGTCTAGATGTACCAATTGAAGTTTTAGACACTTTAACCAACTTAGATCTACTCAAAAATCCACTTGATCTCTATGGCATATGATAAGTAACATAAACTTGTAGTACACTATCGTAAAGTAATCAACTTGCAGAATATAAAACTGTTAACAGTACAACACATCAAATAACATTCACACAAGTATGACACCAGGATTTAACATGGAAACCCAATATGGGAAAAACCACTAGTAACATGCTACCAATCTTTCACTCTTTTGAAGTGAGCTCTGTGAGGAGCCAACCCTGTTAAAGGTTACAATACACACTGTTAAGTGTGACCATATTAATAGATTTAATCACCCTGTTAAAAGTGAGCCTTGTTAGAGGACTTAGATCATTCCATTAGAATGTCACCTTGATTAAATGATTTACAAAATGATTGTTTGGTAAACCTTGATTAAAGGATTTTGACTAATACAATGGGTTAGAAAGTAACAATATTTTTTATCTGAAACATACAATTCACTTTGCAAAGACAGGCCCAATTTTTCTCAAATGCTAATTCACTGACTAGCCTCCATTATCATCCCTATCTCTTAGATCTTCTTGGAAATCTATCAAGTAATCACCACTTTACAGTTCTTTACTAATCTTCTTATCCTTCTTTGTCTTCTGCTTAGATTTTCCAATCAACTAAATCAACCCCTACACACATAACCTACAATTAGGTTAATCTTATACCTCTTTGATTAGGTAGCTCAATATTTTTCCTCTTAATCATCACCGTAGATCTTAGGGTTTGGTCATATCCATCGAATCATTCCAAAATTTTATTCTCCTTCTACTTTGTACATGTATCTCAACACTCCTTGAATCCATACATAGTAAAGGTTAAACATATATTAAATGCTCATTAAATGCTCCATGATGTTCATCCTTATCTTAAATACATTTTACATATCCCAAGAATTCAACTATGTCGGTTGGGATCTCAAATATTTCTCAAACTTTAAAATACTCACACTTAGTCATTATTGTGTTCTTCCGCTCAGTCATCACTAGATAACTTGGTAAATACTGATGCTCAATTAAAACTCACATCACTCAACATAAAATGCTTAAACTTAAGCTCCTTAATCTTCTTCTCTTTTGCTCGGTCAAGACTAATCTTTTAGTCTTCCAACTTTCACTTGGTCTTAAAGATAAACAACACATTATCTTGCCAATGTACAATCTAATCAAGTACCCATTGTAGTTTCACATAACTCAACCATTTCAATAGGTCTTCTTTTTATCTCCTCTTTTCAAATCTTCTTCATCAATCAATCGATATGGCACTTTACTAGATAGCAACTGTCTTACCAGTTAAGGTTTTACATCAATGACAACATAATAATTGTTTCAATTGTAGCTTCCAACAAACATTGTCCCAGGTTTTTGTTGGAATTGGTAATGGTTGATAGATTCCCTAATTTGTGTGAACTCCCTTAGCCCTGCGACATATTGTGCAAGAAATAACAAGATTCCTAATGCCAGTCTGCATTCTAGGCTAATGATAAAATCTTATAACCAATTCAAGTGTTTTATCAATTCCAAAGTAACCCCCCATATTGCCACAATGATTTTATTTGATTATATTTTCCCTCATTGAACATTTTGGGATACACAATTGTCCCCCTTTGAACAAAAACCCATTTTAAATCATAAAATAAGAATACAATATATGATATGCATCTGAGAAAGTAATACAAACCTGATATATCTCACCAAAATATGGATCACTTTTATACATGTCTTTCAGGGCATCAGTCCTTATGCTTTATATCTGCACCTCTTGTACCAAATGGACTCTCTTGCAGAGGGCATCTGCTACTTTGTTTTGTGTACCCTTCTTATGTTTTATGGTGAATGTGTATCCTGCAACTTCTCAACCCACTTCATGTGTCTTCTACTGATCTTATCTTTTCCATTCAAGAATCTTAATGCATTATTGTTTGTAAATACAATGAATTCCTTTGGCAAGATGTAATTCCTTCACTTCTTAAGTTCCTGCACCATTGCATAAAGTTCCAGATCATAGGTACTATACTTTTTTTTAGCCTCATTCAATTTTTCAGAGAAGAAGGCAATGTTAGGAATAAAATTCCACAAGCACAACTTAGAGGGGGGGTGAATCATTTGTGAGACAAATTATTAAACATTAAAATACATCAACCAAAACTTCAATTCAAATGATAACATAGTAAATTTCAACACAATAACACAATCTTTTGTTGTCGAGGAAACCCTGTTAAAGGTAAAACACGGGTGGGAATTAGCAGCCACAAATAATTTAATGAGAGTATAGTATCCCTGTTAGGAGCTTATTACAACATTGTAAGACACAGTCTCTATTAAAAGATAGACCCTATTAGGATTCAAGATAACAATGGGCTCACTTCCTAGGCACACCGCTCAAAGAAGGTTATGATGAACTATAACTGATTAAATGTTTGAAGATGTTAAGTTGATGATCATAGAGACACGGAAAGTTAATGCAAGACATTAAATCAGTTAATGTATTGTATTGTCATTGATGTCAACTTGATATAATCTGTATGGTCATGTACATAATGCTAGAGACTTCAAAGAACCAGTGAATCAAAGGCTATGCTATCAGTAATGCACAAAATTCAAGTATTCACAAAGTGACTATATACACCAATGGAGTGCACTTTGACGGACAGAGTAAACCAATGAGAGAAAAGTCACAGTGTTACCCAACAAGAAAAGTCACAGTGTAACCCAATGGATAGATTTATAGTATTTCCCAACAGATAGACAAGGATAGAGATCCCGAAGACAACTAAAGTCTCACCAACAGAACAGTCAGTTGTCATCGACGACTAACTAAATTATTGATTGACAAAACAAAGAGTTTAGAAATGACAAAATGATTAGTTGTCAAGAGCTAAAAATAGACTTAACTGGTACTTATCATTATTTTAATCAAAAATATAAAGCCAAAGATAAGTAAAGGATTTAAAGCTACTTAGTCCAGTTGGAAAGAAGAACTCTATGAGATAAATTAGGAGTTTTGCTTTAAACATAATTGGCAAGAATTGTGGATCATGCCAAGATCAAGAAAGCCAAGAAATGGTGAAATCATGTCTATATAAGAGACAAGATTATTTAATATAAATAAGGGGAGTCAAAATAAAATAGATGCTAAAGAGATTCTTAAGGAGAATAAGTTCTTCATTCAGACCTTATCAATCAAGCTGAGGAAAGAGCTAAATTTTGCAAACACCGACGAACAGTGATACAGCATCACAGAGCAGAACAATGTGGAGCAAAGGTGTTGAATTGATAACATTGATCAGAAAGGTAATTGACTTACAATGGATCTAAAAATATGCAATTCTATTTGTATATGTGAACAGATCAATTTACTGTTTATTGAAGCATCAAGTCTCTTAACTAAGCAGGACTTAAAAGTCTTTTCTAATTGAGATACATCCCAAGGAGTATCAAAAATGTTGATCATACAAAGTAGCATTGGATATGCCTGATACCTATTGACAAGACAAGAGAGTGTTTGATAAAGGATGGTAGCATTAGATGCCAGATACTAAGTGACAAACTATTCATTTAAATCCTCTAACAATGTCACACCTAACAGTGTGTTTGTAACCTTTAACAGGGTTGGCTCTTAACCGAGCTCACTTCAGAAGAGTGAAAATTTGAGGTACCGGTCCCAGTGGTTTTTTCCCTTAACAGGGTTTCCACATTAAAAATCCATGTGTTAATGTGTTTATGAGTCATTACTTTACTATTTTGTAATTCACATAAGTAAATCTGGATTGATCGGTATACACTAGTCATTTACTGTGTTTCGGTAAATAGAAAGATTGCTTATCGGTAAACATACAGTAGAAGGTTTTACAAAGCATTCCGACAAGTAGCAATTTGATATAAGTATTTCAAGGAATTCATCTTATATGAATGAATATAACTAGAGGCTTATAAATGTGGTAATAATTTTTTGGGTTGATTTAAGGATTAATTTTTGAGGCCACTGATTCAACCCCCCCCCCCCTCTCAGTTATTACTAACAATTGGTATCATAGCTTGTGTGCTTAGAAAGGGAGTTTAACAACTCAAGATAAAGATCACAAGATGAAAAAATGAGATGTGCCCAAGTTGAAAAAAGACTACTTTGCTTCATGGAAAAGTAGAATAAGACTCCACTTATCAGGTATTGGAAATGACATTACTCAATACTTAGATACTCAATATGTGTTTCCCACAAGAGCACTCATATTTGAAAAAATGAGAGAGAAGCATGAGCACAACTACATGATAATATAACTTTCTTCCTCACTCTTCGATGCTGAATTTGAAGATTTCAAAGCATGCACAAATGCAAAGCAGATGTGGGATAAATTGAAGCTTGTACATGGTGGTGATAAAAATATTCTGAGAGCCAAGGCAGAAAGCCTTAGAGGAAATTTTGATGATCTTAGAATGAAAGAAGGTGAAAACATCACACAGTACAACACAAGAATCAAAGAGGTAGTCAATGCTATCTGAGGAGTTGGAGG
>MU227831.1:2236068-2259678 GCA_018584345.1 Thuja plicata | reverse complement strand
TACAGATATGCCAGTAAGAGTAGCATCATTATTTTTTAGAGCAACACTTGCCAAGAAATCTGCCATTATATTATTTGATCTTTCAACCCATAATATATTGAAAGCATCAAAGAATTCTATCCTATCCCAGATAGCATATTTATACAAATTTAATCTGTCATCTTTAGTAGCTTAATGTCCCCTAATCTAAGATATAATTAACTAGGAATCTCCATGGACTTTTAAACATTTAATACCATGCTTGATGGCAATATCCATTCCCAAGATTAAAGCCCCATATTTGGCAGTATTGTTTGTTCATTGAAAAGTTAACATAAATGAATATTTGAAAGTGATACCTGATGGGGATATCAACAAGATTCCTACTCTAGATCCTTCTTTTGAACATCCTCCATTGAAGTACATTTGCCAGAGTTCATTTTGTTGCAACAACAATTCATCCACAATTGGGTCAGTGTTTTTTAACTGTAGCTTAACTTCTTCAACCATAAAATTTTCCATATCAACAATCACACAACAATTTAATTGATCAGGTAAGACCACCTCAACCATAACATATGACTGGGGTTCTCTGTACAATTTGACCTCATTCCCATTCACAGGGATAGTTGCATAGGATAAATCCAACTTCATCTTTCCTCCTACTACTGCTGCCCATTACCTTGATAGAAGCATACCATAATATGGTTTAGTATCCACTACCACTATGTCCATCCTATAAGTTGCTTCAGGGAAAGCAGCAATTTTTACTTCAATATCCTTCAATGTCCCTATCATAGGAACTTCCCTGTTATCCATGGCATAGCAGCTTCCAGTAGGTGTAGTAACCCGGAGGCCTAATTCTTTCATCACATGATAGGACATTACATTTGCCGCTGCTCCAGAATCAATCATGCAATTTTTTACCAGAAAATTATTTACCATTAAGGTGACATAGAATGGATCAACAGAAAATGGTTCTTGGGTTATTATATTTCCAATGAAAATGTCAGAAAATTCCTTGCTCTTTCCTTTTCCTTTCACTAATGGACAATCTTCTTTAGCACTATTTATTGTCAAAGGTATTTCCTCATGATTAGGGACAGATACATCATCTATTCCTGTTAATAATGCCAGAGCAACTTCCTTATGCTCTTTTATTTTCAACATTTCCATAAGTGGGACTGAGACTTTCATTTGGGTCAAAGCATGTTTCATATCAAAATGAGGCAGTTCAAGAGGTATATCATTGACTTTCTTCATTTTATTGAGTTTCTCATTCAGCACCAATTCCTCCTTTGACATCCCCTCCCTGATATGATCCTTAGAAGATCTTGCCTACTTACAAAATTCATCTTGGCCGTCTTTCTTAGGATGGAAACCCTCACTAGCTTGAGGTGAGTCTTCCTTAACATAAACAGGAGTACACTTTCTTTGAGCTGGTTGTACTATTCTATTTCTTAAGTTTTAAGCATTTCTTGCTTGATTAATTGTTGCAACAGTCAAGCACCTTTTCTCATCATTAGTAGGAGTCCTAAAATGAGATTGTGAACTATCATCACCCACAGTGTTTATTGTTGCTTGTGAAACATAGTCATCCTGATCATTTTGATATGTTGATCTTTGTAACTGGTTTGTAAAACAATGATTATCCTTTGAATATGAATCATCAAAGGATGAAGTAATATCAGGGAGCCATGGATAAGGTTTATTTGCTGTGAACATATTGATAGCAGGGCCTTCCTGCTCTCCTTCTCCTATTTGGTCAAAAAAAGCCTGAGCTACTACACATTAATAGGGAGAGTGTGGCATATTACAAGCATCACACCAGGGAGTATTCTCAACATAGTTGGCATTGTTTCTTTTCAGGGGATCTGGGGTTTCTTTTGCTTTTGGGTTGTCTTGTCCCTCAGGGATCGGTTTTCCATTATTCTAATTGGTCTTGTATGGATAATCTCTCAAGTTGGGTTTTCTGTCAAATCTTTGGTTAGTATACTTATTATCTCCGTACCCTCCTCTGTCATTATTATCCATCTTGGCAACAAGGTCTTTCACTGCACTCACCAATTTATCCACTGTATCACCTTCTTTGACATTTTTACTAGCCGATCCCTTTTCTTTCCAAAGTTTATTGTCTTCTCTCTTCCCCAATTTCCCTGATGCTCTCCTATTACTTTCAATGTCAATTTCCATCTTGTAAGCATCCCTTAAAGTAGTTGGGTTTTTATCTCTAAGCAGATAAGACATTTTCCATCAGCAGCATTTATGTAAGTGGTAAGGCATACCTCCTCATCTAACCTCAAAACTTGGAGCAATTTGTTCATGGCCTTTTGAAATCTACTATTAAAATCAACCATATTTTCATTTGGGAACTTCTTGATGTTATTAAACTTATTTAACATATATCCAGAATTAACATGCTCTCTATACTGTTCCCTAAAGGATTTTACAAATTCATCCCAAGAGGCAATACTGTCATTAGGTAAGTTTATGAACCAATCCCTAGCATCTTCAATTAAAGATTGAACAAAAATTTTCATGATGACATCCTCATCATCAATTTCAAAGTCAGTCATCTTATCACCAAAAGCTTTTAAATGCTCTTCACAAGTAACATCATTATTTCCTATGAAATTAGGGATTCTATCTCTTACCTCGTTGGGGATCACATTAGGGTGACTAGGGATGCCTTCAAAGAAAAGAGCTCTGTATCTATTCATGTGGACAGGCCTCCTTTGAAAATTCCCCAGCTCGTTATCACCATTTGGTCCAGCAATTCCTCCTTGATGTTGAACAGGTGGAGGAAAATTCTGTTTGGGCTTCGCAGTTTGAAAACCTGAGTGAGGACCCTTGATTTGAGCAGCTACATCAGGACAAGAGCTCTGAACATTTTGGTTGTTTCCACATTTTTGGACCTTAGGAGCACCACCTTGATTGTTCACATTTAAATCAGTAGATAAATTCAATTTTTGTACTCCTTGATTCACATGCATAGAACTACTTGCAGTTGTATTATTGGTAGCATGAAGTAAGGCTATCTTCATCTTCATATCAGCTGCGGCAGCCTCTAATTCCAACTTTTCTAGTTGTTTTTCCAAGTCATCTTTAGCCTTCCTGGCTTGTTCAATATCCAAATCAATTTGAGGTATTTCTTTAGGGTTAGAAACTTTCTGCATAGGCCCATTTATGCTAATACCCATAACCTTTTGCTTACCTTTGTCAGGGGCATCTTTAGCTATTGCTTTGAGTTTCACATTTTGCTCTTTCTCATATGGGAACAACTGCCTAATTACAGGTCCTTCCTTCTCAAATTTGTCCTTGTAAGGGTTTGAGATTTTATTCAGGGTTTTGTTTCTCTCATCATTGAGGGTACCAAATAATTTTGGATCTAGGCCTTTGACTTCTCGATTCAGGCTTTTAGTCTTAAGGTCATTCCTTCTAGTCTTAGCTAAGAGTTCTTCTCTTTCCAATAATAAATCATATATCCTTTGCTCACATTTTTCCTTTGCTTCAGCTATTTCTTTTTCTTTCTCTTTTTTTCTTTTCAAAGCCACAACCTCATCTTGCAATTTATCAGAATCATATGATGTTGTTTCAGCAGCAGAAGTCTCTTCTGGTGGATCAAGGTTTTCTTCCACAGGAAAGAACCCTATGTCAGTATTTTCTCCATCTCTAAAGGGATCAAAATGGGTATTATCTCTATAAGCATCAACTGGTCCCACAGGTTCTGCATCTTCAGATGAAGATGACTTCATTTCTGAAATGGGAATATCCATTTTTCTTTCAGAGGCATGTTGGGAATCATGTTTGGATGCCCCTCTCTTAGACCATTATTTCCTTTGAGGTGTATGGAGCTCCTCTCCAAGATGTTTTTTAGGATTCAATCTGGAATATGACTTGGTATTTCTTTGTCTTCTCATCTTATAGAACAAACAAATATTTCACTATACAATACTAGACTACACAGAAGTTAGAGTTGCCACCTCTTTTCAGAGGATTAATGTATATAAAGATCAAACACTTTGTCCTATCTCAGATATTGTCTTATAGCGAATAAGCAACTAGCAGATTTTTGTAGATATATTAAGTCTGATAATTCTTCACCTAGTAACTTGAAGAAAATGATCTTTCACTACCTGTAACTACAAATATTTTCCATTCAGTGGATTTCCTCTTGAAAACAAACAAGGGATCATATCAGATATTTCAGAGTTATCAACTATACCAACTGAGACAAAATTTGTATCATCTTCAGAATTAGGACCTTCAAACAATGTGCCACAACAGATAAGCATAATAAACTCGCTCTAATGATTATAAGGAAGAACAAACTGATTCTCAATATTGTAAGGAAAAATTCTTTCATGATTATGACTGTGAGAACATTACAAGATTCCCCAGTAGAGTCACCAATTTGTTAGCTCTTTTTCTTACAGAATTGATTATAATGACAATAAATGCCAAACTCTTTTATACCCAAGTTAGATTCTTACAATAAAAAGGGCTAATTAACAAGGATAGAAAATTCTTCTACACTTTAGGCTCCACACACCCAGGTGGGTACACCTTTGATAGAGTATCAACTTTCAGTAGTTTTAACAGTGGATTAAGGACTGGAAATCCTTCTTCTTTTTATGTCATTTAGGCCTAGGAAGGCTAACCTGTTGATTCACTCTTCAAGGAATCACAAAGATGAATTGTACTAAATACAATTAACTAGACATGTACTTTAAATAACATGAGTATAAAGATGGATTGAATTTGAATTTGATGATAACAACCACTTGTCAGCATTTATGACCAGTGCCTAATCATGGGTGATAGAGTCAAAACAGAGCATACTTATACTAAAAATAATCAATGGAAATACAAATGAACCCAAGATAGAATTCCTTACATACTATCCTCTCATCCTCACACCCCTGTATCAAATCCCTGCATAAACCCTAATCCTCTGCAATCATCTACAAGATTTAAAACTTTCCTTGAAAGCAACTCATAAACAAGAACATGACTACCTTATAACCAGTATATTCAAAGTGCCTTACAAATTGAACACACAAGAATTAATAGTAAATTCAAGAAGATGTCATAGATATCAAAATGGAGATTCCATTGTATTTTATTAATATAGATTTGAATACCAGTACATTCACAAAGACTCAAAACCAATAGTTAGACACAATTCAGTGATCTACCTTGTAGTCTTATTTTTACCATCTTTATTACAAAATTACAATTTGATACTTATAGGTAGCCACAGTCATCTTGGAATCCTTTTGGAAAATAAGGATGTAACAAGCTATGGATGACTGGACTAGATGACAAAATAAAATTTCAAGAAGAGACAAAACTTCAGGTGGAAGGGAATAACAGATTTTTCGATGAGCCAAGTAATCTTTTGCCCTGTGACCGCCTGGCTGCTTGAAATTGCTCCGAGGTGGTTGGGTCTTCATTATCTAGATCTTGTCCTTTTTTTGATGCAAAGGCCCCAATATTTTATTTGTTCCAAATGCTCAACTTCTTTGGTGTCAGTTGTCCCCTTTATATTTGTCATCTCATGTTACCGGGGTGACTATTCCATACTTGCTAACCCATGTAGTGAACACCTCATCACTTGGCCAACTGAAGCTAAGAACTTCATCTTTTTGGCTCCTGAACTCTTCCTAGTCACCGTTAGCCTTCTCAACTTCTACCTCCCATGACTCAAAGAATGCCTTGGCCTTATTCAAAATATCTATAGTCAGCACAAACCATCTAGTATTTGCCAATGTGACAATACTTTTTGTCCTGCTAGTCAGTGCTTTATTTAACTGCCTCAACCATAGGGCTTCATTCTTTATGTTCCCATTTTATTTGAACATATTGGGATACATATCATATCTATCCTTGTAAAATTCTCCTCTCAAAATTGTGACCCTCTTTATGGCCATGCTCTTCTTGATGTCTAAATTAACCATCAGTTTGAGACATTTATGGGTGCTCGTTAGGGTGATATCAATATTATTCTTCTCTTTTGACAGGGAGTAAAATGATTTAACATCGGCTGCCTTCCCTTTCCATTTACTCATTATCAGATCCCATTGTCTCTTTTCATCCTCATATATGTTAGTGATGCTTGTAATCCTTTTTCCCAATAGGTAGAGCTTAGAGAGGTTGACCTCACTGGCACACCTTTTGAGGTTGGAGAAGATCTGATCTAAATGATTATGTTTTACCAATTCCTCAACCTCTTTGTATGCCTAGGAATCTTCAAGGTCCCTTTTGCCCTCTTCTTCTAACCTTGTTCTTTCATCTATCAATCTATTTTTCTCAGCCTCCAATTCTGCTCTTTTAGCATCAATGGTCTCTTGAGTAGTACGACTGAGAGGTGCAAGGGATGGGGGATATGTGATAAATGGAATAGAGGAGGAGGGATTATGAGGTTCTTGAGTAATTATTCCTTGGGGCACAAGTTGGATCTTCTATTTACCCTCCAACTCTGCTATTCTGTTGTCTTTCATCAAGGATTTGACCTTCTCTTCATTATAAGCCTTGAGTACAAGCTCATATTTCTCATTTAGACTAACATAGGCCTCATTTTCTTTCTCTGATACTTTCATACTCAAATTGGCTACTTGTACAACAAGGTTAGCCACTTCAGTTCCTGAGGTGTCAGCAACCCTCTTCACAATTAGACTGCCTGTGTCTTCAGTCTCGTCATCTTCTCTTATCCTCCTTTTGTCTTTTTTCTTTAGTGACCAAATAGCCAGAGTTGCATGATCCTCACTAAACTTGGCACCAATTGATGTCCCAGTAGTAGTCATAGGTTTGGCTTGTTTTCAAACAACATCAAAGACTACTACATCAGCTAAGTCCCATTGTGGCAATATGAGAACTCCTTGCCTTTTGACCATTTGTCTGCCCTCTTCAGGAGTAATTTTATCAAATTTTGATATCATTTCTTTCTTGACTTCTTTCTCTATATCCTCCTTGGCAGAATTGGGTTGAGCTTCTATCATCTTCTGGCACTTATTATTGTACTCATTAATATGGCACCTCTATAGGAATTGAATGAAAGCCCTAGTTTTGATGAAACTATCATCAGACAAGAACTCATCACTGGCTTGTTTGGTCATAGGATCTAATTCCTTTCTAGAAAATTCTGCCACTGTGAGGTCAGATGTTGTATGTCTAGGTGCCTCTGGAATCCCTTCTTGTAGTTCTTGAGTGGTAACAACCACTTCACCAGCATTCCTCATTTTTACCAATTGTTCAGCAATGGTCTGGTCATCATACTACATGGGGGATTGGGAGGGAGAATACAATTTACTCCCCTGTTCTTTTGTTTTCACCCTTTGCCTCTTGGGAGAGGGAACATCTTGAACATCAGTATCTATTGGCCTCTTTCCCTTATGCTGAAGGGACTTGTCAACTTTGGGAGCAACAGTGGTATATCCTCTTCTCTTATATACTACATAGTTCCCTGGTGGAACTATTTTTCTCTATGGAAATTTATTTAAAATAGCAAGAGCCCTTTCTGGATCACTCTCAACTGCTCTCTTCCTCTTCTCATTTAGAGTTTGCATTATTCCCTCAAAAAGATTCATCAGGGAATCAATTTTGTAAGACCATGGGAAAAAATCCTTTAAAGGATCGTAAGTCTTATCAAAATTATGAACAAAGTCCAAAGACTTCTTGTATACCATCCATTTTTCCTTCCCGATTTCTTGAACATCTAGGTCAAAATTGCTCCTGATGATATCTTCTGGATAAATGAAATGATGCTTTAATATTATACAATTAGTTCTCTTCATGAACATACCCATGATAAAATCCTCATTATCTACACATCTAGACACAGAAGTGGCTAAGTGATAAGGCTCAAAATATTTATCAAATTGCGTCCACCCACCTTTGGTTATGATAAAGTGATGGGATCTAGTGAGGGTAGGAAAGATACTTCCTTTCATCTTTCTAGTCAGGGCTTCTTCCTGTAACCCACCTAATTGTCTTATAATCTCTGCTAGTCCAATCTTGAGTGGGACTCTGTAAGGTAGCACATAAGGGGTACCTCTGAAACCATAAACCCTAATTACTGTGGAAAAAGGGTATAAGATTAAATCTCCCCAATTGTGAGTGATTTTTAACTCTGGGGCATATTCCATAGGCCTTAAAAGCATCATCATGTCATTATGAACTCTAGCATTTTGGTTTCTCAGTAATGACTTAAGTCTGGTTGCAAAAACTTTGTCAAAATACACATAGCTAGCATTCTTCTTGTCCCATGATAAATCAGCACTCCACATCTTGGCATGCAATGCTTTACCATCTTGGAATTTTTCCAATTCCATTTCTTCTTCAAAGAAGTTAGCACTGTTGAATAAGAATATATGCATCATGAGGGAATACCAACCCATTGGTTTCTGTATATTGCCATCTTGGATCCCTGACAAACCATCATGCATCTCCTGAGCAATATAAGATGCATAATCAAAAACCACTGACAAGTGGGGATGCAGAATCTGAACAACCATTAACATTATGTGGACAAGCATTGCCATCTCTTCATCTATCCCCAAAACATTACACAGAGCACTGTACATTTTTCTGGCCTTGCCATTTAAAAGATCCAATTTGAAGGGTTCCAGGGTTCTAGGCCCTATCACTACCAAGTCCCCTATTGTGTTAGCATACCCCTTTACTACTTCACCTCTGTAAAAATCTCTTTGGTTCTTGTATATTTTTTCTTGAAGTATTCAAGGTCAATATCATCCATATTTTGGGAGGGATCATTTAGCTTGAAAATCCTTCTGATTTCATCTGCTGATACAGTCAATAGTACATCTCCCCGAGTGTCCCTTACAACCCTAGCCACCTTATCATAAGTGTTCGTGGTCAAGATGAATAAATCAGTATCCATGAACACACTGGGAGCTATCAGTTTTCCCACATCTGATTCCCAAATATTACAGTCTGGGGTAGAGGCATTTCTCTGACTATAGGCCGTTCTGAATAGGGTGAGGCCATCAAAACTATTCTTAGCATCCTTTGCCCATCTACCAGAATCAAACAATCCTTCTCTAATCTTAAAATGAGGATGCAATGGGACTATCTTTTTAGCTTGTGTGGCATCCCTTGAGGACAGTGGTAATTGTTGCAATAATTCTTCCTTGACATTTCTCTTCTGGTAATCAACCTCTCTAGATATTTTGATTCTAGGGGCCATTCTCAAGGTTTTCTATCAATACTGGAATCGGGTTCTGAAACAAAAGCTCTAAAACCTTTCTGAACTACAAATTCTATCTCAATTGGAATGCTAGTGAATCAGTAAGCTTACTCGTTCAGCACATAAGTCACGTGAAGCTGGTTTTCTTCGCAATTCTGTCTTTCCTCAAATTGTTTTGGTGAATAATTGAGGCTGCAGTTGGCTTAATCAATTTTACGGCCTTAGTCAAATAAGTATTAAATTCAACTGGAGATGTCACACATTCTACAATAAATCCATAAGCTTCAGTTTCACGGCTTAACGGCTCTCTGCAACTTGTTTCATCAACTTTGAATTTGAACCGTCAATTCTGGACATCACTCTTCGCATCTAACGGCTATCTTATTTTCCCGGAAACAACTGTCGACTGAAGACACGTGTCACCACTGCTTAATCACTTACTTATTAGATGTCAAGAAACTTCTCTTTAAGCGATTAAGTGAGCCATCAGATATGGAACAACTTAACTAAAGTTTAAACTCTCGTTAGCTTTGAATACCTAGGCCCACCAACTGCCAAATGTCATCACTGCTTAATTGCTTACATGTTAGATGTCAAGCATCTTGAGTATAAGTGATTAAGCAGGACATTCAATCTTTTCAAACTTGTTCACTATTTAATATAACACCTTTACGACTATCTGGCCCCACCAAGGACATGCATCACCTTCGCTTAATTGCTTAACCACTAGATATCGAGCATGTTCTGATTAAGCGATTAAGCGTACCGTCTGATCTTTTCTGACCTGCTCATCTTTTAACTAAGGACTTTCTTAACATGTTCGGCCCCACCAAGGACACATGTAACCACCACTTATTCACTTAACCACTAGATGTCGAGCACTTTTCCATTAAGCGATTAAGCGAGCCATTCGATCCTTTCTGACTTGCTCGATACATAAGGTGATGATGTAAATGGGACTTTACATGGTGAGACTTAGGAAATATTAAAACAGTTAGGAATCACAGTCTTTTGTAAAAAGAAACCCATTTAACATGGACACATGACTTAAGTTGACTTAAGTGACTGAAAAAGTAACATGAAAATAGAACCGGCCTAGGCATTTAGGGTTTTTAGTCATTTTTAACCATTTTCAATTAGGTTAAGGGTTTGAGGAACTTTGCAGAGGCATAAGAACACTCTAAAACTTGATTTCAAAGCCCTAGACATTATTAATGACAAGAGACCCTAAGAAAATTACATGGCACAACTTAAGTAGGAAATAGCACCAACAACTTGAGTATGTGCAATCAAAGGAACAATTAGCTGATATCTTTACCAAGCCACTGCCCAAGGATGCATTTGAGTACTTGAGAAAAATACTACGGGTCAGACCCTTGTCTACTAGTTAGTAAGATGACTAGAAGGCTGCATCAGCCTACATATTATCAGAATATCATTCGTGTTGATGCAAGAAAAGAGATGGAATTCAAAGATATATCTATACATGTAGCAAGGTATTTATCTACTCCGAGCACTAGAGTTGTTATATTGCTGATGGATTGAGAAATTCAAGGAGTATATTATGGATAAAATGGATTGTTTGGCACTACTGTCAAATTTTTTTTTGGCATTGTTGTCAAAGGGAGAGATTATATCCATTATCACTTTACAGATAGATTATATCCATCACATTATCCAAAGGGAGAGATGTAACCAGAAAGGGAGAGTGCATACAAAGGGAGAGATTGCTAACAAGAAGAGAAAAGAGACATCAAAAGAAAAGAACAGTCAAAGGGAGAGAGTTTGACACAAGGAGAGAACACATCACATGAGAAGAAGAAAGATTCTACATCTATCCAGTGAAGGGATTGAAGACAAAAAGAGAGTTGCAAGAATCAAATCTAAGCTCACATAAGCTTACCGAGGACCAGATATTTGTATCGGTTATAGTACATCAAGATTGGTTGTTTGATGAAATTCAACTGTTATATTTCATATTGTATTAGTGATAATATAGTGTGATAATGTAGTGTGTTTCCATCAATGCCAAAGGGAGAGATTTATGAACTATAAATGATTAAATGTTTGAAGGTGTTAAGTTGATGATCACAGAGACATAGAAAGTTAAAGCAAGACATTAAATCAATTAATGTATTGTATTGTCATTGATGTCAACCTGATATAATATGTATGGTCATGTACATATTGCTAAAGACTTCAAAGAACCAATGAATTAAAGGTATGCTATCAGTAATGCATAAAAGTCAAGTATTCACAAAGTGACTATATACATCGGCCGAGTGCACACTGACAAACAGAGTAAACCAATGAGAGCAAAGTCACAGTGTTACCCGACAAGAAAAATCATAGCATTATTGATGAGAAAAGTCACAGTGTTACTCAATGAGCAAAGTCACAGTGTAACTCGATGGATAGATTTACAGTATTGCCCGACGGATAGGCAAGGATGGAGATCTTGAAGACAACTGAAGTCTCACCGAAGGAACAGTTAGTTGTTACCGACAACTAACATAAGTATTGACTAACAGAACAAAGAGTTTAGAAATGACAAAATGCTTAGCTGTCAAGAGCTAAAAATAGACTTAACTGGGACTTATCATTATTTTAATCGACAAGATAAAGCCAGAGATAAGTAAAGGATTTAAAGCTACTTATGCCAGTTGGCAAGAAGATCTCTACAAGATAAATTAGGAGTTTTTCTTTAAATCTAATTAGCGAGAATTGTGGATCATGCCAAGAACAAGAAGGCCAAGAAATGGTGAAATCATGTCTATATAAGAGGCAAGCTTATTCAATATGAATAAGGGGAGTGACAAGAAAATAGATGCTAAAGAGATTTTGAAGGAGAAGAAAGTCTTCATTCAGACCTAATAAATCAAGCTGAGGAAAGAGCTAAATTCCATAGACACTGACAAATAGTAATACAACATCATAGAGAAGAATAGGTGGAGCAAAGGTATTGAATTGATAATATTGATCAGAAAGGTAATGCACTTACAATAGATCTGAAAATATACAATTCTAGTTATATATGTGAACAGACCAATTTATTGTTTTAGTTTAACCATTGAAGCATCAAGTCTCTTAACCGAGCAAGACTTAAAAGTCTTTTCTAATTGAGATATAACCCAAGGAGTATCAAAAAGTTTGATCATACAAAGTAGCATTGGATATGCCCGATACCTATTGACAGGCCAAGAGAGTGTTTGATCAAGGATGGTAGCATTAGATGTCAGATACTAAGTGACAAACTATTCATTTAAATCCTCTAACAAGGTCACACCTAACAGTGTTTTTGTAACCTTTAACAAGGTTGGATCTTAACCAAGCTCACTTCAGAAGAGTGAAAATTTGGGGTACCGGTCCAAGTGTTTTTTTCTCTTAACAGGGTTTCCATGTTAAAAATCCATGTGTTAATGTGTCTATGACTCATTACTTTAGTATTTTGCATTTTACATAAGTAAATATGGATTGATCGGTATACACTAGTCATTTACTATGTTTTGGTAAATAGAAAGACTGCTTATCGTTAAACATATAGTAGAAGGTTTTACAAAGCATTCTAACAAGTAGCAATTTGATATAAGTATTTCAAGGCATTCATCTTATAGGACTAAATATAACTAGAGGATTATAAATGTGGTAATAAATTTTTTGGTTAATTTAAGGATTAATTTTTTAGGCCACTGATTCACCCCNATTCCCCCCCCCCCCCCCCCTCCCCCTCTTAGTTATTACTAACAAGTTAAAGCCACCCTCAAGGATTTACAATCCGAACAAGTGTATATAAGAAATATACAATCTAGCGAATTGTCTAATAGAAACTGTCTTTGCTTGGTCAGTTACAATGAAGTACTATAATCACAAAATTTGTTCTACATCCAGTAGCTAATCAAGCTTTGCAGCTTCCACACTTCTCTATCTTTTCAATTACCTTCTCATCAGTCCACACTCTTTTCAAAAGAAAAGATATCTCATAATACCCTATTACAATAATTGATTAGGTCGGCCAATTAATCTTTCCCAATATACAAATAATTATTTAACCCCTTTCTAAGATACACACAGTATCTAAAACAAGTAAACATCAATTATAATACATCAAATATAATCCAAGATCCACAATCCATTCTCGCAATCCATAATGCACACTACATCTCTGAAGTTGGCCCCAAATAGGTCTCCTCCACAATACATTCCATAGCTAATGTCACCAAAAATCACACAACTTGTGATCAATAAAAGACATTCCTCAATATTCCTTCCATCTCTTAAGCTCGCATAACCTGAATCATCATTGCTTGTAAGATATCCCCAAAACACATAGACTCGCTCTGTCAAGCATCACTGTTACAGTCTAGAAACCAGTCTTCACTAAAACATCTGTTACAAATCCAATATGAAATATTAAGCCAAGTGACCTTAGAAATAAGATCATCACACATCCTTCTACATATCATCATCTTCACTCATTTTGATTCATCCGTACAATATCTGTACACTTCTGTTGGTCATCATACAATAGTAATACCCAATCTTTTCTCTCCACAGAAACATATGTTGACATCAGTGACAAAACGTGAATGCCAACAACATCAGTAGTACCCAATTCTAATATCATCCAACAAATAGGCCTACCTTCTTGGCTAAGGACTGCACCAATGGCCAAATTACTTGTATATGTCTTTACTGTGAAGAGTTTGTTAAAATCAAGAAGTGTGTGGATGGAAAATTGAGCCATTGTACCTTTTAGGTATTCAAATGCTTCTTATGCCTTGTTTGTCCATTCAAACTTTACTTTCCTTCCTCCTTTGATGGTGTCAAGTAGGGTGAACATATATGACTAAAATTGTTAATGAATTTCCTATAAAATGTTGCCAACCCATGGAAGCTTCTCACTTCACCTGATGCTTTTGGTGTTGGCCAATTCAAGATAGAATCCACCTTCTCTGGATCCATCTTTAGAGTACCCTTGGAGATCACAAAACCCAAATAGGTTAGTTCTTGTTGCATAAAAACACATTTTTCCAAATTTGTTAACAAATTGTGTTCATGTAGCCTTTTGAGGACTTGACTAAGATGTTCCAAATGTTCTTCTTTAGACTTGATAAAAACAAGTATACCATCAAAATAGACAACAACCATTTCACCAATGAAATCATGAAGTACTTCATTCATCAACCTCATAAATGTACTTGGTGCATTACCGAGACCAAATTTCATAACAAGCCATTCATATAACCCCTCTATGGTTTAAAAAGTAGTCTTTCATTCATCTCTTGGCCTTATCCTAATTTGTTGATAGCCTAATTTGAGGTCTATCTTGGAAAAGTAGCATGCACCTCCTAACTGGTCCAGCAAGTCTTCAATCCTTGGAATTGGAAATCTGTATCTGATTGTGATTTTATTCAATTCCCTAGAATCAGTGCATACCCTCCACTTTTCATATTTCTTAGGAGCTAATACACTTGGTACTGCACATGGTCTTAGGCTCTTTTGAATTATCCCCTTTTCCAACAAATCTTGTACTTGTCTGGTCACTTATGCAGTTTGATCAGGGGTAGGTTTATAAGCTCCCTTTTTGGTAATGAAGCACCAGGGATGATATCAATGTGGTGAAAAATGTCCCTTAGAGGAAGTAGGGTATCTGGTAATTCTCTAGTAATTGCACCCTTATATCTTCCCAACAACTCATCTACTTCATTGGGAAATTGTCGGGGTTCTATCTTTTCCTTGGGCTTCATGATTAATGCATATCCTATCTTGGCTTCCATGATGGTTTGTACCATCTCCTTCTCTTCTATCAACATCACCATAGGTTCTTTTTTTTAGCATATTGAGGATCTGGTAGTGGTTTCATGGTGTATACTCTTCCATCCTTATTGATTTTGCAGGTATTCTTCATCCCATCATGGTGTTATTTTAGGTCATACTGCCAAGGGCAACCTAACAGTAAGTGGCATATAGCCATTTCAACAATATCACACAATACTCTATCCTTGTAGTCTTGTATAGATAAATCTACCTATGCTTGTTAATTGATTAAGGTTTGTTTTCCTTTAGTGAGCCAAGATACTTGGGATGGGTTGGGATGGGGTAATCTTTAATTTATTTTTTCTACCATTTCTATAGATACTAAGTTATCAGTAGAACCATAATCAAAAACAAGTTTGTGGACCTTACCATGGATTTTGCAGTTAGTCTTGAAGAGTGATTTCCTTTGTGGTGGCTCTTGGGGCATAGGTTCTTGTAAGAGTGTCCTCTTCATCATTAAATAGATTCCTTCCTCTGGATCCAAGTCCTTAGAGGGCGAGTTGACACTTTGTGTATCATATTAGACTAGGTTTGTTCTCCTTTCACCTTGCATGTTTGATCCCACTCTGTCTAGACATCTGTGAGGAGGGTGACCAAATTGGTTGCAATTGTAGCACCTCATGTTACCTCCATTTCTCCCTCCAAATATTCCTCTTCTATTTGATCTTTTGCATCTATATCCACCTCTAGAACTGCCTTCTCCTTAAGAGTTCTCATGACTAGATTCACCATGGGTTTTAAAATTTTGCCCCCTTCCACTAAAAACTCCTCTTCCTCTACTGTTGAAATCCTTCTTTCCTCTTCCCCTATTGTTCTAGTCTTATCTCCTTTTTATCTTTTCTTCTACCTTCAATGCCAATTGGTAGCATTTTTGGACTATATCAAGGTTGCTGAGATTTAACTCATCCTAAATGTTCATTCAGAGGCCATTTAGATATCTAGCCACCTTATCAACTTCACGATCCACTATCTTTGACTTCAAACAAATCTTTTGGATTTCTTCTGTATAAATACTTACATTCATCTCCTTTTGTCTTCGGTTTTATCTTCTTTTGTGAAGTTGTACCTAATAATCATTTGGTACATAGGTCTCCTTGACCTTAGTAACCATCACCTTCCAAGACGAATCATATTTTTCCCCTCCTTCACCCTTTATCCTTGGATGAAGTTCCACCAATTCAATGATACAACTTTCATGTTTTATTTTGTTATCTTGACTCTCAGATTCTCAGGGATTTCATCATATTCAAATAAAATTTCCAATGCATCAAACCATTCCATGACACTGGTAGATCTAAATTACTATATGTGGTTCTCCTAGCCACAGATTTGGGGCATTCATAAGGTATCTATGTTTTGCAATAACCTATTCTTCATCTTAATGCTCAGGGGTCTCCTCTTCTTCTCCCCTTTCCTCTCTCTCTCTCTCTCTGAGTACCTTTCTTCCCTCCTATTAGCTCCGCCTTTCAAACTACATATCTCTGATCTCAAAACTTGCACTATCTTAGCAAGTTCAACATTGATTACCCATGTAGGAATAATTGTAGCCTATTCTCCCTCTGAGTCGTGTGTAGACATAATTGCATAATAATTTCCCTTAGGCTTCTCCTAAGCTATGATACCACTTGATGTAGAGCCCTTCAATCTAGGTATTTCAACCTTCAAAAGATAGATTCCTCAACCCTCTAAAAGTGGATGATCTTAGACAAGGGACTCCACACCTTTAAACTACCTTTCCCAATCCAAATACAAACAATCTCAATGAACAAATCTCATTTTCTAAAGCCATGTTAAATTCTAATCAATCCTTTGACTTATAGCTCATCTAGGTGTGCTAGGAAGGAAACCTTGTGATTAGGGAGTGGACATGGTTTTTATATTCTTTCAGATATCTTATTTTGGTCAGACCATGGGGCTTCTAGAGTTCAAAGTTCCTTCTTGTCAACATCATCATGGTTTTCCCTTTTAACCAATAACTATCAGCTATCAATAACTGATCTCTTTATGCTGATAAGTCTTATCAATAAGTCTGAACCCTCTTTCTAATAGTTAATACTTTCTATTTGAAATACATGCAATCCACTATTGGATTTAATCGATCCACTCCCAAAGTCCTCCTGCACACTCAATCTACAAAAACTATGACCAAGCAGATGGTTATGATTTGCCTAGGGCTTGGTGTTACTAACGGGTGCCGATGACTTCCAATACCCAAACTCTTGAATCTTACAACACATTTCCGTAACTTACATTCCTCAAGTGGTCGTGGTGATCCACTGGTGAGATTTGAAGTTAGGGCCATCTATTTATGGAACCCTCATTCTAAACCCAAATGGGTGACTACCAGGAAATCAATCAACAACCTCTTCAAATGAATCCTCCAAAACCCTACTCTAGGTTTGTTAGAAAGCTATCTCAGAGAACCTTCTCTCCTTGCAGATCTTCAAGTTATTCAATCAAACATATTATGAAAACACCATAGAAATTTCACAGAGTTACTGTAAAAGAAAAAATTGTCTTTATCCAACGTTCCCGACTATTTTTCAAACATTTTAGATCGTTGGAGAAGTTGGAAAGCCAAAATACGCAAAAGACAACTTTTCTTGCAAAGTTGCATTTTGCAACTTTTGCAACTTTACATCTTTTTGAGAAACCTTTGATCCTAAGGCATTTTATGCACTTTAAGACAACTTATGGACCTCAAATGGATCCAAATGACAAAAGACCACACAAAAGACATATCGTAGACTAAATTTTGATCCTTTGACCAAGGTTGACCAAGTGGCTTATAAGAGTTGCCTACTTGTCAATTGGTCTTACAAATTGATCTTATTACATTATTTTGGATCCAATAATCCCTTAGGCACTTGAGGCCTATTAACCCTGATTGGATACATCTTGGGAGGGGTGCCCCTATACCACTGGGAAAAACCTAGGAGAAGCTAATTATCATGAAATGAAACTCTGGTTAAGGTAATTTTTACAATGAATCACTATTAGTTTTCTCACTACCGGTCAGGCTAACCACCCTTATACAAAAATAGACATTTTATAGAAAAATATGAAATAATAAGAATGCATCTGAATATGCATGAAACAATCCAACAATTAAGCTCAGTTATCACATCCAACAATAGATCTGATTGATTATATTTTCTTTGTATACCACTATCTGATCCACTCAAAATCTGTATGTAAATACCTTTCTTGATCTCGCAATTATCTTCCACACTTGGTTTCATCTTGCACACATCATTGTCAAGAACTCACATAGACACTCTATTGAAGACAATTATTCAATTGTGTATTGTCATTGATGTTACACATGTATTTACACTTATGTAGTGATGTTACACAAATGTCTTCATCTAGACCAAGCACAGTTGGTGAATGGAAAGATTTTTTTAGTGTCGACCGAGATCAGTCGGGTATTGTAGATTTTCATTGTTGACCGAGTCACTTCATGGTTGGGCATTAAAGAAACTCAATGTTAATCGAGTTGATTATTCAGTGTCAGCCGGCTAACAATGGTTTACATTATATAATTAATTGGTTATATGAGGCTAACTAAATTGTGATTTATAATTTATTTAGAAGTATATTCAAGCCGACGTGACAACGCTTATCATATATATGAAAGGTCAATTTTGGATTGAATGTGTGTGAGTGTGAAAAAGTTGAAGATAAGTAGAAGTGTTGAATTCTGTGTGAAGGAAAAATCAGATGGGATTTTGATTGAGTACAGAACACTTGGAGCTGCAATAGAATATCTGATCAGCAAGGATCCAATTATAATCAGAACAGAGATCTGAATCAGCAAAGACGGTTTCATACACATACAAGTCATTTCATTGTTACTTTCTAATAATTGTAGCAGTGATCTCAAATCTCTTAACAGAGTAGACTTAACAATCTTTTTGTAAATCCTCTCACAAGGTAGCATTTCTATGTTGCATTGTTGAAGACCTCTTACAAGGCCACTCCTCACAGGGTGATTTAAATCCTCTAATAGGGTCACACCTAACAATGTGTTTTTGTAACCTTTAACAGGGTTGGCTCCTAACAGGGCTCACTTCAGAAGAGTAAAAAATAGTAACTAGTTACATTGGTGGTTTTCCCATATTGGGTTTCCACGTTAAATCTTGGTGTCACCTGTGTATATGTTATTTGTTTCAGGCTTTATGTTTTTGCACTTAATCACTAAAGTATAATTGCATTGGATATCATAAAGATTGCTTTGACACCCGAGTTACAGAAGAATATCTTAATTGACCGAGTAACAGTGTTATATTATTTAAGACATCTAAGGGACTAGTGATTTGTTTTGGAGTAACTAATTCACCCCTCCCCTCTCAGTTACCTATCTCATTTACAACACACTCCCTTTACAACTCGCTTATACATTCTTTTCTCATGCCTCAAAGAAAAAAGGTTTTTCTTTATTTATATAGATATCTTATCATGTCGGCCACACTAAAAGAATGTGTAGGCATCAAATAAATAAGATATTACAATTATATTTAATGCACTACCATCGATCCTAAATCTAGGACACACTTGAGAAAACTTACAACACGCTACACCAGGACCCAAATATAGGTCACACTTAAGATGTTTTCAATGCACATTATGTTACCCAGATTGTTGGTACACCACAACCAAGACCATGCCTTGATCCTCAAAAATTTTGAACCACTAATAGATGAAACTAGATAGAACATGTCCAGAATACGATACCTAAAGCTAATTGAGGAACTGCAAGAGATTCCAGATATCAGGAACACCTGGAAGAATGCTGGAGGTATATTCATCAACAGTAACCGACAGAAAACACCATGCACCACTGATTATTGAAAGCACACAAGTGTATCAAAACATGTAATCCTTTAATAGAACCGAGCACACCTACCATCGAGCACCAAAACTGATCACGTACTGAGCATATTCTACATATAACCGATACTTCTGATACTTTTCTTTAACAACCAACATGTACACAACCAAAACTACCAACAACCAACCGATACCGCCACGATGACGGTATGAAGGTTTTGACATCAATGAGAACAATGCTAGAAACATCTAAATCTAACAACTTTGGTAATCAATATTTGATTGTGGAATGTTATTTGAGTTTGAAAATTTTTTTTGCATATAGTCTTCTCTAAATTTGTTGCAAAATACTTTTGAGTTTTTATTCTTGTTGTTCAAAGCATTTAATGCTTGAAATTAATTTTGTTAGTATTTATTACATGTGCTAGCATAACATTCATCTAGTGATACCATTAACATCAATTTAATTATAGAATACAAATTGGGTGCATATTGTTAATAATAAATTTACACAACTATAATAAAAATTATCTATGAGATCTTTAGGCTCTATAAAATGCATTCAAAGCGTTTTGGGTCGAATATGCACCTATACATTTGGAAATATACACAAGTTTAGTAAATCTTCCTATTCTACTACATTGCTCTTCAAACAACTTATAACATCGCCACCCTCTAACCACAAAATAATTTTATTGTTGTTAATGGGAATACAAAATCCAATATTGACCTGTGTGCTTCCTTTGCATAAAATTACACAATAACATTGCATCTAGATTTGGGTATTGTACTAGCATGGTCATTTGCAACAATACATATTATATCTTCTATGTTTAGCATGGTTCGTAGCCTTTTTTTAGTTAGAACACCAAATCTTATTAACAATAACATTCTAAACAAATATTGTTGATAATGCACTCTACCAGTTCACATATATCTCCACGTGGGTAATGCACTCTACTAGTTAACAAACATCTCCACATGTGATTAATTTCAAGTTGTTTGTTTGTTACAAATATGCGAATAATGGATAAGGTAGCAAAATTAATAGGCAAAAAATAAATCTAGGGTACACTATTGATTATTGAGAACTTATGCTTAGTCAAATACTTATATAACTATTTATTTCCTTTGATAAAGCCATAGTCTCACAAGGAATATAAGTGGCATGAAGCAAATATAGAAGGCACGGTATTAAATATGCAGGACAAAAGTGAGATGTAACTTAACAATAGACTCGTCAATTATTACTTATAATGTATTGTACAAACACTAGATAATGAAGTCATGAGATTTTCTATTAGTTATTTTTGTTCATGTAAATTTTTTTTATATACTAATATTAAGGGATGTCATGTATACAAGTGGATGGTGTTAGTGCTTGACTGTGATGTCATTAAATACAATGACACTTTCATGATTCAACTTTCTACAAATCCTTTTTATAGCTAATTGCTATAACCCTCAACTTAAGAGTACATTCACATGCCACCATCAAAGACTTTAATACTATAACTAAACAATGTCTATACTTTTTTACTAGATTTGATCTAAGTCATTGTTTCTATATAAACATATATCAAAAATCTTGATGTGTCATAAGAGTAAGAACTAAAGACTTTCACAATTTTTTATCATCATGTAGTTAAATATGTAATCTGAAAATTAATACTACTACTAATAAACAATGAAAAAACAACATAAAATATGAAATCCAACTATATAAACAATAAAATATATATATTTCCTCCTTAGTTGCTGGTTTACGATTCTCTAAGGCATGTGGTACCTTTAGTTTTTTATTATTATGATGGTTTTAAAGACTCTTCTACTGTAAATGTCTGGTATTAGTAGTATGTTGTTGATTAGGAGAGGGTTATTTTGTTATAGAAATAATATGATTGGTTATATGGTTTCTGTGTTGGCCATTTTTAATTGGATTATGAACTCTTACTGTAGTACTACTTTTTTATTTTTTGGTATTCTTGGTGTGTTGTTAATACGTCGTTAACATGCTCCTATTGACCAAAACCCTTGATTTTACTGCTTATATAATAACAACAATAAAAAATTATAGATTTTAACAACTTTTTATAATTACAAAACAAGATTTCACATCCTAACATGCCATCAAATAAATCAGTTAAATTTTTATATCATTTGATATAAGTTTTTATCATAATAAAATAAAACTAATGACTTTCCAACATACTTTAATATTGTGACACACCATACTTACACATGGAATTTAATAATAAGTCAGTTGAATAACCCAAAAGCATTATATTGTGGAAAAAGGAAATAGACTAAAAGTAATTATTTGAAATCTGACATTTTAAACCCCAAATAAAGCAAAGGATCTAGGAAATGACAAATCTGGCCTTCATGTTCCCCTTGCAACCCACATTTTTTTTAAAAAGGCCCTGCACCCGAGAAAAAACAATTTGCCACATAGACTTCCAGGTGTCAATGAAATGGGGAGAGATCAAGTAAAGAAAACGTTAAAGTGGTTGGGGCCCACCCACGTCATGCCACGTAATCAACCCGTAAAGCATGCTCACGCGGTCCTAGTTGTGGGCTCCACCTTGCAACTGACAGGTGGCAGGGAAAGCTTTTACGTGAATTTTAAGAAAGAAAAGTAAGCGTTGATTGGACGGTAGAGGGTAAGTGCATGCAATATTCTCTTGTTGCATTCGAGGGAATTTCCCAAAGACAATCATATATTGTAAATAATGGTCCCAATTATATTGTAAAATTTGTATTTTCTAATGTTCAAATAGTGATCAATTTCACTTAGCTTGAAGCTTCCAATGTCTACATTGTGATGTGGAAAAGAGCTTCATTTGTCAATTAGACATTATCCTCATTGAGTGAGTTTTTTTTCGAAGGTGGAACCATGGTTTGTGCAAAGTCTTGTCTTCTTGTGTTCTTATGTTCTATGGACAATTGATTTTTCCTCCTTCTATGTGTCATGTGGATTGGCACATTTTCAAACCCTGGTTGGCTAGTGGGGTCTGGTCTATCTTCAAACCCTCTTTTGATTTGAGTGTTCTAGAAGCCACTTATTTTCAATTGGCTTCTTCTGCCCATGCCCAAATAGAATCCTTGGGTATTTTTCTCTACAATTTGAAACTACAAGTGATATGGACAAAGTAGTGGGGGAAGACAAAATGATGTAGTAGAGTTTGCAAAAGAGCTATCTTCAAATCCTCTTTTGATTTGAGTGTTCTACAAGCCACTTATTTTCAATTGGCTTCTTATGCCCATGCCCTAATAGAATCCTTGGGTATTTTTTCTCTACCTTTTGAAACTTCAAGTGATATGGACAAAGTAGTGGGGAAGACAAAATGATGTAGTAGAGTTTGCAAAAGAGTACAAAATAGGTATTATTTTTTCTTTGTAGATAAAATTAAGATCAAAATTATAAATCAAAATTTTCTCTACCTTTTGAAACTTCAAGTGATATGTACAAAGTAGTGGGGAAGACAAAATGATGTAGTAGAGTTTGCAAAAGAGTAAAAAATAGGTATTAGTTTTTCTTTGTAGATAAATTAAGATCAAAATTATAAATCAGAATAATGATGAATCATGTAGTATGTCATGAAATATTAATAGTAAAAAAATGTACATGGTGAAATTCAAAAATTTGTTATCTTCATGGATTTTAGAAACTTGTGTGTGTGTGTGTGTGTGTGTGTGTGTGTGTGTGTGTGTGTGAGTGAGTGAGAGAGAGAGAGAGAGAGAGAGAGAGAGAGAGAGAGAGAGAGAGAGAG